>MEHQ01003992.1:0-63158 GCA_008828725.1 Saccharina japonica
CGTACCATACAACGGAAGATACCGTTGAAAACCGAGTTGTTTGGGATGATGCGTGGTTTCTGTTTGTTTACGGTTCCGTACGTGTGACGACGGGCAGTATACACATAAGGAGATGGGAAGCGCAAAATCCCGGCCGTACGGTTAGCGCCGTAACAGGATAAGGGCTAACGAGAACAATGTAGCGGGAAGCGCTGAACCCCGCCCGCGTCGCTGCGCCATGACCGGTTGTGCCGTAGCCGGATACTGTTGGGCTTACAAAAGCACTATTCATATTAAACCATACTAGTATTACAGTATGTACCTATTCATACCGCAGCCGCAGCCGTAGTTACTTCAGCATCAGCAGTAATTGCACGGGTATCAGTAGCACTCACAGAGGCATTATTCAAGCACCAACATCAGAAGCGTATGCAACAGAAGCCTGCACCAGCAAGCAACAGAGGAGAGAGCTCTCATGTATGCCTCCGTTAACCCTTTAGGGCTAGGAAGAGGTATCGAACACAAAATATATTTTTGCATGGTGCATATAAATATACATTGATTCGACGTTGATTACAGATCGTACACATAACGCAGCCCGAATTGCTGAGCGAAGGGACCTCTACGAAGCGCCACGTGAGAGCTATATAACGCGCGCGCAGCATGGTGATATTGATCCGCCGCACGTCCTTCCAGGGAGGTAGATGATCGCACTGCCCGCGGGTTAGCTCGCGAGCTATGCTCAGTTATGTATATGAGGGCGAATGCAAGTATACTGTTGCGCTCTGGGGGGCACCGCTCGTGCCTGAACGGAGATATAAGACACGCGACTAAGCGTGCTTGCAGAATGGCATCTGGCATAGGCATACCTGGTCCCGCTTCGAGTTTCAAAGCACGCTCGACGTTGCCTTTTCTCTACGCCTGTGTATGTGCGATGACGGTGTGGCATACCGGATTTTAATATATACTAGCGGTACGGCCACGGATCCGCCCTTGGCGCTAGCTCTGCGTTGCCCATAGTAGTATAAGTGCCTGGTGTGGTACATAGTACTCGTTTTATATACAGATACCTATTTGTAATATAAATGTTATAGGTCGTTGCTTACTTCTCTATCTGATGGTCTTGCTCTAGCCGCAGCAGCAGCGGCTAACAGCTACAGCAGCAAAGCACGCAGCAGGTGGGTATGTTCACTGCATTACACGTGTGTGGCATCACACTTTACGCTTGAGGGTGGATGCCTACAGGATTATTTTGTACCTATATGTCGCAGCATCTATAATCCTAAGTGGCAACTGGTGCTGCTACGTGGACTCGCAAGGCCGAGGGAAGACGTGAGTACATGACGCGTCGTGCCCGGGGGTAGGGCCCCTCGGGGGGGGGGAGGCGTGTGCGCCTACTAGCAGTTGCGCACAGCGATACGCAGCGGGGTCGATCGACAAAGGATTTATATCGAAGTTGCGGATGGCCATGAAGGAAATTTTGGGGAAGGAAGAGGAATGGGACCCAATAGAGAAGCGGGAGAACCCTTGCTCTAGCTCGTTGGTAGAGTCGTACCTCACATGTGTGAGCAACGAGCAGAAACAGGTACGGATCCCGGTTAAGCAAGCAGCCCGGTTAAACAAGCAGCCCCACTGTTGTCGCACGACTTCGCCAGGTCGCTGCAAGACCTGAGGCAACGAGCTCAGTCCGCAGGGTCGATGTCCGCACGAAGTGAGAATACCCGAGACATTGCGCTCTTCGAGTCGTGGAGTAAGGGGTACGACTTATCCTTTACCATGGGCGCGCAGGTGCTGCGGCTACCAGAGTCGGCCGGACTTGTCTTTCTCTTTCAGTTTGGGAAAATGTGGCGGCCATAGGGCGAAGCAGTGGTCGTATTGGCAGACAAGGGATCCCCGCCGACACGTGCATGCAGGGGGGTCACGGAGTACATTTCCGCCGCACAGAGTATTGGGTGGGACTTAGAAGAGGGTCACCTGTTGTTCCCGGTAGTCCTTACGGATGGGAGCCGGGGACCAGTACCCTGGTCAGCACAGCGCATGACGGCGGCACTGCAGAGGCACCTGAGAAGGGCGGGATTGCCTGACCACCTTACTATGTACCCCGTTCGAGTGGGAGACTCGGTGAGTACGTCGTTGGCAGGCACAACAGTTGACGAGATCACGAAGATCGGGGGGCAAAAGGGCCAGACACTGTTGGCCACGCTGAGATCTGAGATTGCCGGGCGGAAGAAGTAAGGAAGGGGACGACGCGCAGTCGGAGCTTGGTAACCGCTAATAATAATATGAAATCAATTGATGAGTTATTAAACTGAGATGGGGAGCGAAAATCCCCCAGGTTCAGCCCCATGAGGAAGCACTGGACCCCGCCCGCACTGCTGCGCCATGACCGGCCGCGCCGCCGCGTGATATTGCTGCTTGGCTCACACGGCCACATATTTAATGAGTTTGAGGGTATCCGAGCGATACACTTTCATATGCCTTTTCCCTTAGATTATAACATTTTATGTGGGAGACTCGGTGAGTAAGTCGTTGGCAGGCACAACAGTTGACGGGATCACGAAGATCGGGGGGTGGAAGACAGAGAGCATAGCGAAGCACCTCGTCGGTTCGACGACGAGCGCAGGGGTCCAAGCGTCTAAAAAGACTCGGGACAACGAGCACGCGCGCGCGAACGAGTTGCCGCTATCCCAGGCTTTTGAGTCAGACTTTTCCGCATGCGCGAAAAAGTACGCCTAACGTACGGATCATTTAAGTAAGTTTGGGTGAGACAATACAATAATACCCGGCCGCTGGCTAAGGCTAACCTAGTAAATACAATGAAGTTCGGGTGGGACCATCGGCCGGGGCAGGAGGCCTCATCCAAATCCAATACTTACATTGAATGATCGGCGGCAGCGCTAAAGAATACTATAGTAAAATCGTTGACCAATCAGCGGGAAACAACCGTTGGAACAAAAGAGGTGGTTCCAGCTTTGGTTCGGTTGTATGAGATTCGGTGTGCTGCCCCTCCATCATTCGGTCGAGAGCGAGCCGAGCAGCGAGGAACAGGGTAATAGGTGCAGGAAAAATACAGACCTTCCCACCCACCCTACAAGCTTGATTAGTAGTCTTTTTCTGCACGGTCATTTTCAATTCCAGGGAGAGACACCGCGCTGAGAGCGCACTCAGCGCGGAGTTTATCCCGGGCGAGGCCCTCCGCCGGAGCAGGAGGCCTCATCCAAATCCAATACTTACATTGAATGATCGGCGGCAGCGCTAAAGAATACTATAGAAAAACAACAGTAACTCCTACGTACGTCACGAGTATCTCGGAATATCGACACGGGTTCGCACATTGCGCACAGGCCATGGATCGAAACAGATGAAGGCTCTAACGGTAGGTATATTTGTCCCCCAACGGGGTCCTCAGCGTGGGTGCCCCACTACACAAGCTGGCTTTGCTATCTCTTTCATCTGCAGGCCCACGCGCATGCTGCTGCTGTAGGGTGTTGCAGAGATTATGTGGTGTTTTTTTGCAAGGGTGGTCTCCAACTCTCCAGTAAGAAGACGTAGAATTTCCCTAGGGTTCGTGCAAACTTCACTATTACTACGTACTGCGGTACTTCAACTTACTTACAACCGTGCGTCTGCGTATTACTGCTGCTGTATCTTCTGTACTCGTATATAAAATAGGAAAGTAGTGTTCGTTGTCGTATACGTAGCAGGTAGTAGTTGTGGTCGGCGAAAGGATAATGCCCCCAGCTGAAGGATGCGGGTTTGTTCTTTCGGTCCGTGGCATCGTGCTCAAGTAAGTTCTGGGCGGAGTGCGACATCGTGCGAGTGCGAGAACGAGCGCTAAGGGGGACGACGTGCCGGACGCAGTACTACTAGTACAGCGGTAGACGGCTACTGCTGTACGTTCAGTTGTACGTACGCACATCAGTACATTTTGCAGTGCAGCGCTGTACACGTCTACGTATACAGCAGTAAGTAGTAATAGTACGTACCAACACTAGCGTTTCTTCCCCACAATACATGTAAAGTAGTATGATAAAAAACAGGTGCGATATGATGATACTTACAAGGGGCTTCGCCGGCGGCCTGGAAGGCCGCCGGTCGCAGCCTTGCGTGATGCCGAAATGTTTAGCGGCAATGTGGCGAAGGATCGGGGTCTGAGGTAATGTCAAGTGTTGAGAGTGCTCTACACGCGTTAGCAACATTGTTGCGAAGGATGCACATCGGACGCACTGCGAAGAGTTGAGAGCGCTCCACACACTGCCCACAGATGATAACCAGAATGACTGCCGTTAGAGTGCGATACTACTGCTGTACATACGTGTTTACTCGTATTTACCTGGGATCTTTGTCGCAAACCTGGCACATGTATTATATGCTGTGCAGCTCTGCCTGCCGTGCGAGCCTCCACACGTTTTCGACGCAAACAAACAACAACAGCAACAGCAGCAGCAACAACAACAACAACAACAACAACAACAGCACTGCAGTAGCTAACTGTTGTGGTACAGCAGTACTGATACGTGTGTGTATCTTCGATACATATCCGACGCACGTATACTGTGCCGCTTCTGCTGCATCTACACTCCTTCTCCGCGCGGGAGAACCATAAAACAACAAACACTAAATATCCTGCTTATATCCCCGTTTGTAAACGCCAGTTTTTTACGTTGAAATCCTAAACAGTATGTGATGCGATGCGCAGCGTAGCCCCGGTGGAAAGGTGCGACCACAGCTGCTCCTGTACATAGCATACGTAGCTCTGGCGCAAGGTTGACAGCACATACATGCGTAGCTCGATCTCAGCTGCTGCCTTACATATCACATGTGCTGGTGTAAATTACCATATATACGTATACATACGTACAGGGGTACACGTAGCTCTTTCATCTCATCCCCCGGTGGGATGTATTATTATTGGGAGATGAGAGTTCTCGACGAAGCCTGGGTGGCATGTATTCTCGGGGCGTTCAACTTCTCCCCATGCCCGAGCACGTAACCTCCTGTGCAGGCCTCTACGATAACGACGCTGGCCTGGTAGCCTACCCCCCCGACGGGTCGGAGGTCACAGAACACGTACCTGAGAAAAACAAGCAAATACATAAATTATGTCTGTAGATTCTGCACCAGAACGCTCAGAGGGCACGATTCTTGTTAGATCCTGCAGTAGATCTGTACGTCAAGGACTCACACATGCGCTTCGGCGCAGAGCGGGCAGATCCGAGAAGCCGACCGGTGCAAGGACGGCGGTCCGCGATACTGAGCCGCGGGGGACGGAGGCACGGGCACATATAATGACTTTCATCCAACCTTATCACAATTGGTAACACCTAGGGAACAGCAGGGCAACGATTGCCCTGCTCACAGGGCAACGATTGCCCTGCTCTACAGTAAACATATTTAAGGTATGTTTACATTGTTGTCCGCCCTGGAGAACCTCCAAACGTCTTGTCTGTCTTGTGAACCATATTTTCACTTTCAAACGGTATTTTGTTTTTTGGGGTAATCACCGGAGGTGGTGGTCGTCCTATGGTATTGTCACCAAGCCTCCGTACAGTGACTAATAGTAACGACAACGATCGGTGAGTTCCTCAACAGATCTCGGCCATACCACGGCCTGTCCTTCTCGCTCAGAACCTTCGCTGAACAATTAGCTACAACACCCAATTCACTCGAAAAAGGTGGGATATATGTCGAGATTGGGGCACACAGACATAGGGTAGCAAGCACCCACGCTATCAATGGGAAGGTTATTTTGATATCGATACGGCGTTGGTCTCAATTTAGTTTGCATAGGCACTCCGTCCAGACCTTTCGTTACATAGATCATATCGTGACACGTCAAGAGCGAGGCTCATCGCATGACACTATCGCCTTAGCATCTACATAATCTGGCACCCTTAAAGCGGCAGCGGTCTGCTACCCGACAACTGGATGACGCAACTGCAAAAGATGACGAGCTTTACCAGAAGCATGGTTGAACCAATAGAGTGGCTGCCACTTTTATACAACAAGCTCGAGTTTCCGTCCCGGCGAGCAAGTGAGCTCTGATTGTAGACGAATAAAAATGATATTCGACAACAGGATTGTCCACCTATAGTCACACGGTCACCACGTCCCGTTGGTTATTCAATTAAGGTAAATGGTCATTTGGGGGTATACCCCCCTTTTATGGCCATTTGGGGGTAGGGTCATATTGCGCCCGCGGAACGTGCTCCCGCGGGCCCAAAGAGGCCTCAAACGCCATTCCGAAGGCCTGGCGAGATGCCCGAAGCCCATGCCAAGCACGCACACAACTTGGTTTTTTTTCAGGCACGTCCTTGGGCCTAACGGGACGGCGGCGCACGAGGGAGCAAGTGAAGTCCCCCCTTCGACCACATCTTGGGGGGGAATAACCCCACATACCTACGAAATTTATCTACCCCCCCCGATTGACCACTTTTTTCACCCCGATTGACCGAAACCATACCCCCTTTTGACCATCTGCGACAGCCTCAAAACCGACTACAGCAGTACGTGCCCACGTCACCGCCCAACAGCCCCGAATAGACCACGGAGCGTAACACCCAGAACTTGCGAGTAGTCGGGATCGCTTGCCTCCCAAAATCTCGGCGGAACTATATAAAAATCATTTTTTTATAGACGATACGAAGATATCGGTTCTTCTGAGAAAATATGAAAACATCGGCTCTTCTGAGAAAACATTACGGTGATGGGAGAATCATAATACGTACGCGTAGTTGCTCCGCGTATGAGTCGTGGGTCGTATGTTGCTGGGTGCTTGGTGCTTCGTTGCCGGGTGATTCTACTCAAACACACCACCCTGCCGTCCAACACACAGCACAGACACCCAGTGGCTTTGACCGTAGAGTCAGGTGGACCAACTCTTTCCTGCCATGTCGAGCCAATTTGGTCTGGGCACCGCTTCTGGAGCTTTGCCCCCACCACAGCACCCAGCATCAAAACACCAAGCACCCAGAAACCCACGACCCACGACTCATACGCGGAGAAACTAATGCGCGTGTGTATTGTGATTCTCCCATCACCGTAATGTTTTCTCAGAAGAGCCGACATTTTCTCAGAATAGCCGATATCTTCATATCGTCTATAAAAAAATGATTTTTATATAGTTCCGCCGAGCTTTTGGGAGACAAGCGATCCCGACTACTCGCAAGTTCTGGGTGTTCCGCCCCGTGGTCTATTCGGGCTGTTGGGCGATGACGTGGACACGTACTGCTGTAGTCGGTTTTGAGGCTGTCGCAAATGGTCAAAAGGGGGTATGGTTTCGGTCTATAGGGGTGAAAAAAGTGTTCAATCGGAGGGAGTAGATAAATTTCGTAGGTACGTGGGGTTATCCCCACCCAAGATGTGGTCAAAGGGGGGACTTCGCTTGCTCCCTCGTGCGCCGCCGTCCCGTTAGGCCCAAGGACGTGCCTGAAAAAAACCAAGTTGTGTGCGTGCTTGGCATGGGCTTCGGGCATCTCGCCAGGCCTTCGGAATGGCGTTTGAGGCCTGTTTGGGCCCGCGGGAGCACGTTCCGCGGGCGCATTTTGACCCTTCTCGCAAATGGCCGTACAACCAGGGGGTATACCCCCAAATTACTATTTCCTTTCAATTAAAGACTGGAACGAAATCCAGTGTGAAACACCGCAGAAAGGCCACGCGGAAACCTTTTCCAAGGGGGTGAAATTAGATAAATATTGGCAACCGAGTTATTTCCAGCCAACCGGTATAGGCTAAACCATTATGTCGATATATTCGGTGAACTAACAACGGAATGAGAGTTTGGCCAACGATATAGATGAGACAACGTCGATTATACTCTGAATACAGCACCACCCGAACTAGCTGAAAAGTGACGCTGACAGAAAGCCTTGAGAACCCTAAATAATAAAAAACGCCAAGCGCTGCAGTGTCGCTTCAAAGTCAGAGAAAATAAATCGGGAAAAAACGGAATAGTTCCGCTGTCAGGGAACCTTGAGAACCCAAAATATTAAAAAGACGCCAAGGGCTGCAGTGTTGATCGGAGGAGAGATACAAATAAATGGACAACGTACTAAATAGTGCCGCTGACAGGGAGCACCAAGAACCCAAAACAAAAAACACGGACACTACAGTTATTGCCGCTCGACTTTCATTAAACCAAGAACGGGTAGCAATACCGCAGTATAGCTGAAGCTCAGAGAGGACCCCAAGCCAATCCTGCACGATAAATTCGCGGCTAAATCGTCGTAAGAAGTTGTACTTGGAATAATAAGATATCACTGCCGTCATCGTATGGCGGGGTCTGCGCACGCTTTGAAAGGTAAAGGTCCACGCAAGTGCCCCCCCCTCCCCTCTCTATATGATGCAAAATACAGAGTCCAAGCACAAAAACCCAAAAGTAAAAAGTGGCCCCGTCCTAACACGCACGTCAGGCCTTCCCACCCGCATTGGCCTGCTTCAATTGTAGCTGAAATATGGCGATCTCATCTTTACGGCGTAGCGCCTCACCCTCGGCTAAAGTCCTGCTCGCTGTTTCCGAAGCTTGAGCCGCCGCGGCCTTATCGAGTCTGTCCTCCTCTCGCTCTCGCTTCCTCACGGCCTCCTGAGCGTCGTAGCGGTACTCACGCTCGGCCCGTGCGGCGCGCGCCTCGTTGAGAGTTTCGGCCTGTGCCTCGCGCGCCATTTGAAGCTGCTGTTGTCCTGTCGATCGCAGGGCGCTGCAGCAGGCACGCAGAAACAAAAAGAAGGTCGTCAAATATACATACCAGGTAGTATATAAATACATTCCAACGCAGAGCAGAGCAGCATGCAAGACGACGAGGGTCGCACCTCTCGTATTCTTTCAGACAAACTCAACAACACACACGCACGACCATCTGACAAAAATGAAACTCCAGCGACGCTCCAAAACAACACAGTACGAATACTAGTTTGGACAACGCAGACACGGTGCCTTCGTGATGCCTGCACGAAAGAATGAGACCGGATTGACAACATATTCCACACGAAGGAAAAAGGGTGAAAACAACGTTTAGAGACTCCGACAGTAACCTCGTCAGAGAACATTCCTCGACCTTTCGAAAGTTGTTGCGAGTCTTCCTCCCCGTCTTGCACTTGCGTTTGGTGCCTGGGATGGTGTCGTCGTCGTCACCGCTGCCATTTTCCGAATCACTCTTCTCCCCTCGCCCTCCGAAGGTGAGGTCATGCTTGCCGGGCACCTCACCAACAGGGTGTTTGTAGTCTCTGCCTAACAGCAGCATGACTGCAAGGCGATGGCAGAGGAAGTCCACAACACCCGGCAACAGCTGGTTTCCTTTCCATGCCGACTGGGTGAACCGCTTGAAGATGGAGGGTTGCGTCGAAAGTTTGAGGTCCTTCGTTCTAATTCGTACTGCTTACATAACGGCCGCAGGGTCTTTGTCGACATGATAAAGAATAACTCCTCCCAGGGGGGGGGGGGCTCATCGTCATCGTCATCCGGGCTGTCACCATCTCAGACTCCACCGTCCCTGCCGCCCATGAACGTCCGGCTCAACCGAGAGATGGTGGCCGTCATCAGAGCCAATGCCATGTCCGGCTCAAGATCCCCGTCCTCCCAGCCGTCGGTGAAGAACCGTTGATGAGCCTTTTCAGTGCCGCCGCAAACTCTTGCCACCTTCTGATCGTCGATCCACAACGGACCGTCATTCCAACCTGCGTAGTACGGGGGGACGCGGGCTGTCCACAATTGTCGCGGGACGAACCCCTTGGAGCGTATTAAACTGCCCCCCCTGCTCCACCCTCCAACCCGTTGTCCCCACCCGGAACGTTACCGCTGACGCTGCCTCCGCTCGGGCTGCCCATGTTGCTGCCTACACCACCCATGCCTGTTGCCGGCCCGCCGAGACTGCCTCCTCCGGGGCTACCGACGCCGGCAGCGCCGAGGTTACTAGAGCTGGTACCCCTGCCAACACCGCGGTCACCACCACTGCCGCCGCCGCGGTTCGTCCCAGTCCCAATACCACGGCTGGTGCTACCACGGACGCTACCCATGCCACCGCGGCCGGCGCTGTTGCTTTCATCGTTGGCGGCGGACCTGCCTGTACTGCCACCGATGTTGCTGCCAGCACTCACGTAGCCCCTGCCAATAGGGTTGCAGCGACCGCTGTTGTAGCCGCTGACACCGCTGCCCCCACCGGCACCGGTAGAACCAGCCCGGGACCCATGGGGCACCGGAAATGGTGTCGCGTGTGACCCCGGACGGCAGTTGCTGACGCCGCGACTACGAGCCTCGTGGATCCGGGCTTCTTCGGCGTCAGCGGTCTCCTTCTCGTGCTTCGCGCGCTTGGCGATCTCGCTGTTTTCTATCGAAATGGTGTCGACGAGATTGCCGATTTCCTTATCCTGTAATCGACCGAGGCAAATCAGGCGGCGTAGACGCAGGGACAGGAGTTTTGGTTCAGGTATATTTAAATATAGCGCGGGGGCAAGGGGGGGGTCATCTGTTTCTTGCCCTAAATGATTTGACCATTGACCACGCACCCTTTACGAGCCCGACCACCAAGGGAGGGGGGGGTGTACTCATGTTGTGCACGGCCGTAGTCATATGACCATAGACCCTCGCATCCCTACAATGCCGGGACGGAGCGCGTTGGGTTTTCACCAACCAGGCAGACATTGATTGCTAGCACCAAGCGCGAAGGGGGGGGGGGGTCGCGGCGAGTGGGGGGGGGGGGGTAGGGGGGTATTCATTGGCTCCTTGCCTTAGGCATTGGGCCATGGACCACGCACCCCTTTCGACACGGCCAAAGGTATAAGGTCACATATATTTAATTCCAATGACACCGCCGTTATTTATTGCAACTATTACGGGGGCACCCGATAATAAAAATCGAATGTGGTGTCTAAACCAACGGGGTTATCTCGTTGTTAAAAGTTTCTGCAGTGGACTGTGGACCCCAATAATGGTTTATAGTTTATACATACCTACGCGTAACCTACTAATTACACACCTAGGTCCGACCACTGCGTACGTATTACAGATCATCTACTGACTGTAGATCCTAACATGTCGTTATGAGATGTAGATGTTGTGCAGTATCTGTGCGGTACACATACAGACCCAACCAAGGAAACGTGTCCTACAAGTGCATCATTCATGCAGATTATATGGCTCCCACCCGGCAACGCGAGTTAAAACAGTAGATCATACCTACCAGGTATCAATCTTTCCTGAAATATATATGACGGGGGACTTTAAATGGGACCTACGGTACACATCAAAACTATATATGTACATATTTTGATATTTGGTCCTATTTAATACCAGGTATTTACCATAGTTATCAGGACCCATCACCTGCATAAAAACCTATATATTCCATTGTGTTTACTAAGCATATTTGGTCCTGATTACTATGCCCCCCGGCTATACTCTCAGACAAAAACAAACATCTCTCACCAGCAAGGCTTCCTCCCCCGTCATCTGCGGGCTTGACGTTCCCGATTCCAACAAAGCCCGAGAGTTCGATCCCCGCTTGTTCTTCAGCTGCTCTCGGATCTGGCCCTTCAGTTGGGAGTCGCTTCTCATTTCAAAGAGGGCGGCCAAGGGCTGTTTGCGGCACTCTGCGAAGAACTAAGCCCACCTCTTCGAGACCTCCTCCTTCTTCTCGCCGGCCGTTTTGAAGGTTTGCGCTCGTGCAGCTGCATCGGTCACACAACAGACAGGAGGAGAAATTTGTGGTTGAACGTCATGCAAAGAGCGACGAAGCTGCTGCTACACCCAGCTGTTGTCACGCATTCCAGGACTGCTGTATTCGCTGACTGCTGTTTACACCGGATACAGCTCTACGTACTCGTAGCGCACGCCGACTGGTACTTGTTTTGTACCAGGTACGTGTGTGTTCCATACGAAAAATTACAGAGATAGACCAGGAAACCATAAAGCTATGTGATGACAGGTGTAATTGCTTGCACGTAGCGGGTGGATCTATGCAAGCATAACGGGCGACTACAGCAGCAGTTCAGTCTAGATCTTTGGATAGCCGCGGTCGGGTGTGTGTGTGTGTGGGGGGGTCGGAACCCGCACCTGCGCTTGACGTAGACTGCGCGACACCAGATGCGAGGGGACAAAAACTGGTGTGGATCATGACCAAAACAAACAAAACCAATCGCTTCGAAAATGGTACCTGGCATACACGAATGAACGAGAAAAATAACGTCGACGACAGGCATGCGATTACACAACAACACGAGCGATACACGCGTGCACGAGCGATACACGCGTGCTGCTGTATACATCCAAACTACGAACAATGTGCCTGCCAGGCACCCTACATGCAAGCAAGCGAAGCCGTACTCGTACAAAAAATCGGGCGAGGCAGCACTACGGTTAACACAAAATACAACTACGATTTTGTGTACGTCCACACATATCTACAACAAGCAGGCCAGAACAAGCGAAGCACGTAGATATACTCACTCACTCGTAGAACAGCGAGCTTGGAGCCGACAGTCCATCGTGATCCATTAGGCGTCTTGAGTGTCTTTCCAGCAAGCTTTGCCGCGTCCTTGTCCACATCGATGGCGCCACCATTTGCATGGCTCCCGCTCGCTAGCTTCGCGTTCGGCTCTCTGTTCTCCTTGTCCATCCCTGGCACGCTGCGGTTGAGGTCGTGGTGGGCCTGGGTGGACACAAACGCACTCCTGAACGACTCGATGTGGGTGGTGGTGATGGCTGGCCCTGCCCCGCCGAACTCTACACCCGCCTCGCGAACCTTCCATGATTTGATAGGCACCCTCTTGTCCATTGAACTTTGTGCCATAGGTACAAGGGCAAGTTCCTGCTTGAAATGCCTCGGTCTTCGAGGAGTTGAGCGGCAACTTATTCAGGTCTGGTTGTCGGGGTAGGACCCTCGTTTTTCGCTCCTAAAAATGAGGAAGAATTACATATCAAATTGCTCATGCAATATGATAGCCGTCAATGCCGTTTATGCGTCGAGACTTCGCCAGTCTTTGAGCACCCATGTCCAGGAGCAACTTTATATCGACTTTTTTTCTTTTCCGAAACTCTTAAATAACCTGTCCCCGCACACCTGTTATTATATACCAGTATATATTATCGAATTATCAGCAAAGCTATGGTAAAGAGCACAATACGAAGATATACGCATGACTTTATCCCGGTTGGTTCTATGTGCAACACTATCGATATATAGTATTGTGTATCAAAAACAATTACAGTAGTGGTCCCTCTATAATGCCGGTGCCCTATATAATGCCGGTGAAATCGCTTGGCACGGCCGGAACCCGCTTTAATGCCGAACCGGCATTATACCGGACACGCCCTTTATAATGCCGGTTCCGCCACTTGGGTGCCCCTCAATAATGCCAGTTCTATCCCCTGTTGCTGTACATCTACATCGACACTGCACACAAGCACACAAGCACCAGAGCAACAGCAGTACATCTACCGGCACCACCAGCAGAGGAACACCATGCCCTGCGCAGCCGGTGAACTGTGTATTTTGAAAGAACTTACGCCAGTAGCCCCTGACCGCCAACCATGTCGAGGAGGGTGAGGTGGGCGACTGCACGGCTTGTGTGGTGAACCAGAGCAAGAGGGCAGAAGCGAAATCCACCACATCTGCCCTCGATGCGCTGCCGATAAGCAATCCGCCGACGCCTCGAAGGCTTCCGCGAGCAAGCGGCCAGGGCCAGCCACGGGTCTCTTTGGTGCGGGAGGGTCGAAGCGCGCGAAAGCTGCTGGAGGGAAACAACCTCACCCCAACCCCTCATCCCATAACAGCCGCTTTTCCTAAATGAGAATTGCCTTTCCGATGAGAATGAATCTCGATTTTCGTACTTCGTTATTGTTTAAGAGTTGTTTTTCGCTCACGATCAAAATTTGACCTAGAAAACATGTTCCTCGATGGTAGGTATCGATCCACGATTTTTTTTTTAAACAACCTTGACAGGCTCCAAAAATCAAGGATTTAGATTTTCTGGGATCTTCGATATCCTGAGACTGCCGATGCCGATTTCATTTTTTTTGTCGTCGACGGGAGTCATAACTGACAATACTTTACAGTGAAAAAATGACTGTAAGGGAAGTACATCTCTTATCATTCAAAAACGAATATTTTCGATTTCCATTCTCATCGGAAAGGTAATTCTCAATTTGGAAAATCGGCTGTTACATCGTACTCTTGTTCGCCTATTGCCTTGAGTAGTGCACTCTGAAACTCAATGATTCTTCAATAGTGCCGGTATCGGCATTATTGAAGTATCCCAAATCGTGAATAATGCCGAATCGGCACTATTCACGAATAATGCCTGTGCCCGCTATAATGCCGGTATCGAGGCCTGGCACACACCGGCATTATAGAGGGACCACTACTGTAAATAGTAAACATAAAAACCAGAGTACGCACGATAAAAATACCCCATACAGATATATAACGACGACAGGAGGTGGCTTACGCTACTAATAGTAGACCCACTCTATCACGTCAACTCGTCGGAACACTATAGTATACCTGGTATGTTCATTTCAGACTGTTTAATTAATTTTTTTTGTTTTTTTATTCATTAGAGTGTTTGCGATAGAAGTAAAAAAAAAAATATACTTTCCTTCCGCTCAAAAAAGTGAATTCCCTTCCACTCATGGTTTCGGTGTGTTTGCGATAGAAGTAAACAAAATCCTGCAGGCGACGCCTCCGAAAAAAATAAGGGAAGTGGGGTGAGGCAATGCGGCAAACCAAACAAACAACGAAAACAAAACGTAGCGTACGAGAGGAACGGCAGCCCAGCAACGGTGGCGGCGGCAGGGGTATGACCGCAGTGCCGCAGCTGCAATCCCACGACCGCAAGCAGCAGCACCGGTGGCTGCAGCTATGTGGCGGCAGCCCCAGCAGCAGCGGCAGCCCCAGCAGCAGCGGCAGCAGCAGCAGCAGCAGCAGCAGCAGCAGCAGCAGCAGCAGCAGCAACAACAGCAGAGGAGCAGCAGAGCAGGAGAAGCAACAGCTTCCGTTTTTGCTTTTCTCGATTTTGCGTCCAACTATTGTTGTCGTCGTGTGCTGCTCCTGCTGCTGCCCACGACCTACGCGCGACACCGCGCCGGCACGCTCCGCTCCAAGCCCGCCCGGGGCCCGACATATATAGACCGTGGCGGCGCGCCGCCGCTGCTGCTAGTGCTGCTACGAGCTGGTTCCAAAGAGAAACATAAGATTGCTTCTTCGGGAAATAAAAAACGGAATACATTACTTTTTAGAACACTAGGTATATCGACATGACGGCATCACCAAGGCGAACACATCGGTGAACAGATTTTTGGCTTACGAGTTGTAGTTCGCGAGATATGGTCATATTGGAATTCCTTAGGGAGGCGTTATTCCATAGGGGATAGCTTTCCTGCAGTAATCCTATAGTAAAACCAATATAATAGTATTCAGGCCATATATCGGTCAATACACCGACTAATTCGACTTTAGAAATCTTGACAGGATCGCATCAACAAGGGGAAGACGTCCATGTCACGTTTTTGCTTCCTGCGAGCCTATCAGGCTGTGGTAAGAAGCGCCTGCTAAATTACTAGGATAATGTATTAAGCAAATTTGAAACCCTAGGGGAAAAAATACACTTCGCGGAAATCACTTTTGCACCCTGGTTTGTAAGAGTTGCGGAACAAAACTTGGCGAGGTTGTTCTTCACAACATTACGAAGGGCTCCAAAACTGGCCTTTTTAAAAAAACAAATAAATCATGAGTTATTTAGGGTCAAAGTTGCTGAAAAATCCGCGAAAATTGAAAAAAAACTACGTACAGAGGTAAACAACACGAAAATGAAAAAGGCCAGTTTTGGAGCCCTTCGTAATGTTGTGAAGAACACCCCTGCCAATTTTCGTTTTCAAACTCTCAAAAACCAGCGTGCAAAGTTGCGAAGATGGAATCTTATGTTTCTTCCTGGGACCAGCTCGTAGTGCTGCTATTAATAGTGTTGCTACCGCAGGGTGGTGAAATTGAAATGATACACGGCGATCTGTCATCCTGTCGCGCTCTACAAGCAAGGCGGTAAGACTACGTCTCCATACGAGTACGACTCGTACGAGTAACTCGTACTCGTACAAGTAGTTCTTCTGAACAGCGCATCCTCCACGACACCAAGCCGGCGAGAGCGTACCGTAGCGGGCCGCCAGTAGTCCGCAGGCGCCCCGTCAGCAAAATCCAGCACCGTTTGTCCGTATCATACTGTAGCACACCTCTCGAGCCTCTCTGCTCCCACCGGTTGTTGTGTTGTGTAGAGCAAGCAGCAAGGTTGGGGCCTATGGGAGACATGTCCCATAATTGGTGGCGTTCTGCGTCGGTAGAATGCTCGGTGTGTGTAGGCCAATGAAACTGAGAGCCAAAAGTTACCGTAACTTTTGATCAAAAACGTACTTCTCTAAAGTACTTTTTTGCCGTTTTTTAAAAAAATTACCGCAAATCCTTCCTTCGGGAGAATTTTTAGAGAAGTAAAAGTATGAAAAAAAAACGCACTCTATTTATATTTCTCCACCCACAAATAGACGCAAACTTCCTGAAGTCTACAGCCTCAGATTGTGTCCCCCTCATACGGGTTGTACACCCTACATGAGGACAGTTAAAATCCGCAAGTACGCGCGATCGAAGTAGTACACTCAGCTAGCAAAGATGAGCTTCGACGAAATCCTCGAGCTCACAGCTGTTGTTTATTTTTTATTTTTTTTATATACCTGATATATACCTAGTACAAAATAATCTCAACCAACAGAGAGAAAGCCCAGTGGGAAAATCTCGAAAACAAACAGCAAAATTCAAAATTATCATAACAGCAGCACAGCAGTTGAATACTACTACTGTAGGCACGATCTCAGGTGTCCCGGAGTTTTCTGTACAGGGTGGAGTTTTGGTCAGAATCAACTTTCGAGTGGCGGAAACGATCGGGAACGTCATTTCCGATCGATTTAGAAAGTGTACAAAAAATAAAAAATATTTCCTGCTCTCTGAAATTCCGAAAATATTTTCGAAATTGAAAAACAAGCACAATGGAGGGTGCATTTTTTTTTGTACAAGCGTTCAATCGACGCCGCCTGGCCGTTTTAGGGGGGGTAGAACTTCAAGGAGAAGCGATGCGACCAAAACTCCATCCTCCAGAGGCACCGGAAAATCTGGCGGGAAATCAGTATATTCTCAGCATGTTCAGGTTTTGGGGTGATAGATCCTGTACGTGTGCCTCAGCAACAAACTCATAGGGGACGAAAAACTGGTCTATGTTAGCTACCAGCTGTGCGGTCATGATTCCGTTGTTTTTTTTTTCCTCCGGCCAATTTGAGACCGTGTTTGAGTTGAAAAACTGCTGAAAACCAGGTTTGCGCCAAAAAAAATGCGCGAAGGTGCCAGTGTTTCGTGCCGTTTGGTACCCAAGGAGGCGCACTTTTGAAAATCTGACTACGGATTCGTTATCCCCACCCCAATTTCACTCCCCCCTGAAAGTTTCACCGAATTCTGATGGGGGGGGATTTTTATCACCATCCCCGCTTTTTCGCGTTTTTGTCATATTTCAATAGCGACCCAGACAAAACCCACTGAAACCCAGGCACCAAGTATCACATTGGTTTGAAAAATTTGACACAAGTGCGCGGGAGGGCACACTGAGCACAACATAATTTTTTCACATCTTAGTAGGGGATTTTTCATCACCATCCCCTCAATTTAAGAAATTAGCTCCGGGACACCTGAGATCGTGCCTGTAGCATTGTGTGATTTTTAGACGGAATTTTCATTTCGAAAAGGGTTTCGTGGAGAATATGTACGAAATACTACCCAGGGGGCGTGGTTTAGGGAATGATATGGTGACATCCCCGGAGTTTCCAACGTAAACCAAGGGTACCTGGGTACTC
This sequence comes from Saccharina japonica, assembly GCA_008828725.1. Taxonomy (NCBI): domain Eukaryota; class Phaeophyceae; order Laminariales; family Laminariaceae; genus Saccharina; species Saccharina japonica. Next base: position 17,855 of record MEHQ01003992.1, read on the forward strand.
GTTTAAACCGGGTACCCGGGTAGCCGGGTACCCGGGGCCCAAATACTCGGCGAATATGAAGTGTTACTCGTACCCGTGACGGGTATTCGCAAGCCGGGTACTATTCGCGAGAGTACCCGGGTAATTGTCAAAAGGGTGACACCTCTTCTTCTATTTCTTAGGTCAAAAGTGCTACATGTACTATGGCAGCACGCGTCATTAACTCGTTATGACATAGGCGTGTAATTTTAGGTGCCCCGGGAACTTTTCTCTGATGCTTGGCCGTTTCACGCGTATCAACTATCCTATCCTAGGGGTAGTAGCACTCTGAATATACTACATACAGCTCAAAACCATTTTTTTTGGTTGCATCGTCCTCCATCAGAACATTCCTATGTGCATAAGCGTATTACTCACGGCGTATATTATCTTATCTCTACGATTTTTTCAATAGTACGAGATCATCTTCGGACTTACAAGGTTCCTATGTATGGACCATCTCACAACCCCTCTGTAGCCCTATACAATTAGTACAACTCGGGACGGTCCGGCAGGCAGCCTTGATAGAAGACTTTCAAACAGATACAACAGTAGTTTAGTTGTCGTTGCGTCAGTGCTGCCGCTATAGAGCTTGTCAGGTATTACTATAGGACAGACCCTTCGTATTCTGTTGCGATTTATCGAGCTTCATCGCTACCACAGCAGTCGTAACGTGCGAGTCGGGGAGTCGATATACAAATTGCGAGAACGAGCGAGGCGGACCGTATCGGACGCGGCACGGGCCTGCAGCAGGCGCGGAAACGTCGACTTCGTCCATCTCAAAGTCAGGTATGTTAAAATATTCCACACCTGGAAAACGTAACACTCGGATAACACTTATCTACGTTATGGGGCCTAACACAGGGACTTGGCAACGTACTAACATAGTGTTAACACCGGAGGGGCAAACACGGTAACGCGGTATACTGGAGGGGTAACCACGGTAACGCGGTAACACAGTGTTAACTGGAAACCCACGAACGTGCACACGCCTGACCGTTATGTTACAGAGTGATGTCCTTCAACTAACACTTAAACACAGTGTTAGGCTCTGACCCAACACGTACGTTATCACTCGAACATTCCCAGATCGATATCTGCATATTTACTAACACGATAAGATAATGTTACTGTCCACAGAACGTTAGACACAACACACTAACATTGTGTTACCCTTCGAATGAGTGTTACCATTGTGTTACAAATAACACACTAACTTAACGCTAACATAGTGTCCAGCACTACTAACACTGCGTTATTCGGACCCCCAGTCTGATTGCCTTTAGGTCCAAAAACGTAACATTTAACATACGTTAGGTACGTGAAAGTCTTAGCCGGCCGATACGTAACACTATGTTAGGGTGTTAGCCTAAATGCTGAGGTCTGCCTAATATTACGTTACGGTGTTACTGTCAGTAAATATCTGATTTTACCATTATGTTACTGTGGTAGCATAATGATCAATCCGGGCGTAACATTATGTTACCGAGTTACCGTGGGGGCCGGAGTCCATCCAACGTAAGCCGGGTGCCCGGGTGGTCTAACTGGTAGCCACGAAGCCTGTAGGGCCGGATGTCGAGGGTTTCGATTCTCCCCATGGAAGTTTTTATTCTCAAATGACACCGACTGTCGAGAGCGCATATTATTGCGTGGGTAAGCAAAATTCGACGAGAGTTGAGGAGGGAAGAAAGTGCCGAAATATTCTAGCGATAAAAATGCAAGGCAAGAACCGTAGTGGGGGAGGAGGGAGAGGAGCCTACTTTGTGACCCCGGATCTGAGTTAAGACTAGGGAGGGAGAAAGACGGAAGTGCGAAGATAATGAATGGGATGGAAAAAAAAAAATGTTACTAGGTTATCCTTTCTTTGGAGCTTCACACGCCCTAACATGTGTTACCTGTGTTAGGGGTAAAGCGGGGTCACGGAGTAACATGATGTAGCCGTGGTATCCAATTTTGCTGTTATCCCAGTAACACAGAAGTGACTACTGTAGTAATTTACTCGTAGTGGATATGAGGCGCGACCTCAGTACCTTTAGTACTCAAATCTGCAAGGCATCACGCTTGGGGAATACTGATTGTGCTCAACCAACGCGATTTAACATCTACGTATACGTACGTGCCGATCAAGTTATATATTTCTATTTCAAGAAAAACATATCGTCAGCATACAGCAGCAGCGGAACACCAGCATCAGCAGCACCAGCATAGGCCGCTTTACGCTCGGCTTGTCGGTCTAACCCTCGAACCCTCTGTACGAGTATATAATGTACTGTGTGTCTCCTGGTTCCCCAAAACGTTATTGATATTCGGCATAATTTGAAGATGAAAACTCTGCCCCTGTGATTCCTACCTGCCCACAACAACAACAGGTATTTTCGTAACGTGGGTGCCACCACTCCTACTGCTGTAGGATATTTACAGCAGCAGAGCTTCTTCGTCCCCTCATCAGTAGGAGGGTGGGCATGGCAATACGTCGCTCGATACGGACTGCTGCTGCCGCTGCTACGGTAACTGATAACACTGTCATCGTTTTAATGGCTATATACACACTTGTACTTAGGTTAGCCCTCCAATGTGTGTTAGGATATCCACAAATAATTCCGCTAACACACTACAATATACGGTACGCGACAGCACTTAAGAACTCGGCAGTTGGGAGTTTAAGGCTGGATTTTCTAACGGAAATAAGAACATGACCTCTTTTGTACTGAAAATAGTGACGGACACACCCTGCCTTACATAAGAATTCCAGCCTGGTCAGAATGAAGAGATTATTAACTAGTGTAGCGTTCTGTAGTGTCATGAAAGCGTTTAATTGTCCATCTACATTTTCAGTCTGAAGTGTGCCACGGTACTAAGTAGGAATAAGGTAACATGCTAACATAATAATGTTGCTCGCTACGGGCTGGTGTCGCTAACACGGTAACATGATGTTAACGAAATATTGGTATTTCCGGTAACACCCTAACACATAGTGTTATGTAAGCGTTTATTGGACCATGTATGTACGTTATCCGTCTGAAGTATGCTACGGCAGCAAGTAAGAATTCCGCTAACATACTAACATAACGTTACTCGCTTCGGGCTGATATCGATAACACGGTAACATAATTTAAACGCCTTATTGACCATGGACGTTATCCCTATAACGTGTGTTACGACGGCAACTGGAAATTTCGGCAACACACTAACATAGTGTTACTCGCTTTGGGCTGCCTACCTTAACACCGTAACACTTATACTGCGGTCATCACGGGATCAAGGCAACACTCTGACATAATGTCACGCGAATGCCCGCCAATTTCGTAACGCACAACACTATGGTATCACAAAATCCGGAATTTAGATAACGTTGTAACGTAAAGTTACGATATTTTTCCGCTGGCGCGTAACATTACCATAAAACGTTAAGTGTTACGTTATCCGAGGTGTGTAACATTCAACGGTGATTTGGTCTCCTTATTTATACCCAAATAGTCCTTACAAATCTGCCCCTCTTTTCCAATATTGCCCCTCGTCGTCTCATCCGACGTAAGGATTCGGGGTGGTTTCTCTCGTTGCGACAATAACAACGGAACCACGCGCAACATAAACATCGACACAGCAACAGCAGCCCGCCCTGCCGTTGCACTCGTACGGCTTCCACTCAGGTCAGTTCGTGCTACTGCTGCTGTCCTGTACGTCAGCTAGCTGTGAGTTCGACCGACTGAGTGATAGAGTCAACGTTAGTTCTGACGATTATTGTCGGTTCGGTGCGCGTGATTGGTCTGCGTCACGAGTTTTCAGGCACCACCACTACATTATTGCCACTACCAGTTTTATAACAACCCCCGAAGTGTAACGCAACACCTGGTATCATATAATGAAACCCTTAAGGGGCCCCTTCAGGCTTCGGGACGAAAATATAAGAGCACCCACAAAACAACCGTGTTTTTTTTTCTGTTGCAATATTACTTTTGGTATTTCGACGCATGCTACGATAGAGGTGCACCATGTTTTTCTGAGCTCCTCACTTGAGGAGCTTCATACCTCACCTAAAACAATGATTTTGGAGGAGAATCAAAGTGCTGCCGGATGTGAAATGTCATGACCGAAGTATGCTCTGAAACATTATTCGTCGTAAAAACGAAAGTCTGACGAATTTAGGTAAAGAGCCCGATCGGTCAGAAAACGGTTCAGCCAAAAACTGCTACCTCTACCGTAGCACGCGTCTTTCTACCGTTTGATGACTTCCTACGGAAAACGCCATTTCTTCATTTATAATGGCCAGCAAAGCACGTTGGGTTCTCCTGCGCATTGCATTATCGTTTGTGCCCGGTTGATCAGCAGAGGGCATACGGCATCGGGTAAACGCGAGCAACACGTATCGAAAAAAACAGCGCAGCCTTAGAACTTTATCTCTATCTTCCCCCAGGACCCCCTAATACAAGTACGGTGGAAATGAGGAGCGTGACAGACGCCTTCAAGTGGTGAAACTGCTCCCTGCATTTAGCTACTTCTTTGGCCATGCTTCTCTTTTTGCTGTGTTCTTGCAACTTATTGTCGTTGATTGAATCGTTTTGAACCGGACCTAAAACAGACAAAGTGTGTTGAACTGTTAATTTGGACTGAATCATTTTTGATAATTTTCTTTTTGATCCCGTTAAAGGTTGTAGTATATATGACTATGTTATTGGTTGTGGTGCTCAAGGTAAGGAAGGCATCTACCCGACTAAGCCGAGGACTCCCCGCAAAAAATGATTTGCAAGCACTCCACGCGTGACACACTGGACACACACGCGTGGCACACGACACACACCGCACACGCACGCGCAATTAAACTGACTTGATCGTGAGTGGGAGATCGAAATTGACTTGGTTTTGGTGTGGGCGCCGAAACTACTTTGGATTACGCATATACGGTGAGGATCAAACTTTAGACTTGGTTTTCGTGCGGTTGGTCGAAATTTTATCGATATTTTGTGTGAGGTGCAAACAGGACTTGTTTTACGGTAGTGTTGCATTCAATTAAATTGGTTTAGATGCGAGCGGTCGAGGTTTACCAGCCTGTGTTTGTGTGCTTGATCGATAATGTGAGTTTGATTTTGTGTGCAGGCCGAGGATAACATTGTTTCGATGTACGGACCGAAAAATACTTGGTTTTTCTTCAAGTGGTCGAAAGTACCTTTGTTTTTGTGTGTGGGCCGAAAATGTTTTTTATTAGTGATATATACAAATTGACTCGATTTAAGTCAAGAATTCCGGTTTGACTTGGTTTTGGTGTACGGGTCGAAAATTACTTGGTTCTAGTGTCTGGATGACTCGGTTATTGCGTGTGGGCCGAGAATGACTTACTTGTCCGGGGGATTTAAATTAACTTGATTTAAGTGCACGTATCCGATTAGACTTTTTTTTTTGTGTGCGAATCGAGCAATACTTCGTGTTAGTGTGGGTGGTTGATACTAACTTCGTTTTAGTGCGGTGGTATCGAAATTGTCTCAGTTCTAGAACAAGGGTTGGATTTGACTCCAGTTTAGTGTTAGTTTGAGTTAGGGTTGAACATATATTCATTTTTCGGTGTGGGGGATTCACATGAAATTCAGTTTGTGTGGGGATAACACTTAGCTTGGTTTTTGTGCGGGAGGTGATTTGATTTTGTTTTACATTGTTAGGGCCCGAAATAACTTGGTTTTAGTGTCTCGATGAAGACTGTTTTTTTTTGTGTCATGGCGGAAATATATTTGGTGGAAGTCTCGGGGCATCGAAAATGTCGTGGGACTTTAATTGGGATCGACATTGACTTGGTTTTAGTGTTAGGCCGTTTCCTATAGTTTTTTTTAGTGTCATAAATGGACCCTGTTTGACCAAGGGCAAAAAACAAAGTATCTTATGAAACTCACAGCGACAAAATTTGACCACAAAACAATATGGACATATATCAGTTTGACGAGGCCGCCTCGATCATCCTGCGCCCCAGAATGAACAGGGTCATAGGTTACACACTGAGGTTCATATTTGAGCCTTTGTATAGCTTTTTATTTGCATACTCTATGTTTAGTATAACAGCAGTATGTAATCGTATTATGTTATACATGTACACGGTACACCAGTAGAGCTGCTGTATATACAGACTGAAGTAGCGGTCTCGCGTACAAGCCCACACTCGCCCGGCCTTCAGTCAGGAACTCTCACTATGGCATCGGGGACGGACGATGAGGTGGATGGTGCATGTGAGCCATCTATCGTCTTGAGGAGCTGTCGATGAACGAGATCTCGCTGGGCAGCTCGTATCCTACCACTGCTGCAGCATCTTGCTGTGAGCGTGTGTTTTGTCCCCACACAGATCAGACACGATGCTCTCGACTCGCCGAGCACGCTCGGCATCTGGATGCCGTCGCCACTCTCCGGGGATCGAAAGAGCTGCGCGCGCAGAGGCGGCACGTGCTGGGGAATGTTGGGCTAGGTTCTTCTTTGAACGAGCACGTTCTCGGTGGTACCTGCTTTGTACGGTGGTGGCACTGCTGCTGTATACATATCATATACGTACCTGGTATCATACCAGTACAGGAGAGTACCTGGCTGCACTTGGTTTATGTGTCTCTCGTCTTTCGTGGTCTCCGCCTCATACGAAAAAAAAAAGAGTTTTTTTATCATACGCTTCCATAAGAAACTACACTTGGCTACAAGATTTCAAAAATGAAGTCACAAAAAGACGAGTCAAAAGGGGTCAATTTATGAACCTAACTAAAAATACCATAAGAAACCACCTTAGGTTCAAAGTTTATTCGATATTCTGCTGATTGTCGAAATTGACTTGGTTTTGTTTGGGGATCCAACTTGACTTGTTTTTTGTGTGCGGGCCGAATAATATATGTTTTCAGTGAGGTGATCGAACTTTACTTGCACTTTGCGCGCGGGCCGAAAATAACTTGGTTTTGGTGTGCGGGGCCAAACGGGGCGCCGTGCACCGCGAACCCCTACTAACTCGTTATTCGAAGTACGATTTACCGAGATTGATATATATAGTAGTGCTGCTTTATTGTTGGCAGGAGTTTCTGTCAACCATTCGCTTCGCTATATGTGCATAATACAGTAGTGGTATGCATACTCAGCGCCTTCACACGTGGCCATTTGCCTAGACCCCGAAACCCTCTAGAGTTTTTTTGCTGAACCCTCTGCAATGGTCCACAAGGACCCCTCTGCAGACATTTCCCACCCTCCAGAGTGACTTGTACACATCCTGTAGAGGGGTCCCAAATAGGAAACCCCCCTCTAGAGGGAAATAATGATACCCTCCAGAGGGCCGTACAACCCCTAGAGGGATCAGCGGCATCGCTCTGGAGGGGTCCTTGTGAACCATTGCAGAGGGTAACAAATTTGCGGCTCCCCTCCAGAGGGAAATAATAATACTTTCTAGAGGGCCGTACAACCTCTAGAGGGGTCAGCTAAATTGATCTGGAGGAGTCCTTTAGATCCAATGCAGAGGGTAAGAAAATTGCGGCTCCCCTCTAGAGTGAAATCATGATACCTTCTAGAGGGTCGCACAACCCCTAGAGGGATCAGCGAAATCGCCCTGAAGGGGCTCTCGTGAACCATTGAAGACGGTCATAAAATTGGCGGCTCCCCTCTAGAGGAAAATGATGATACCCTTTAGAGGGCCACTCTGGAGGGCTAAATATTTCCGTAGAGGGGTTCGATGAGACCATTACAGACGGCCATAAACTAGGTGGCTCCCCTCTAGACGAAAACAATGATACCTTATAGAGTGCTGTACTACCCGTAGAGGGATGAATGTGAACCCTCTGGAGTCTGGTGTCTGTGGAGGGGTCTAATGAGAACGTTGCAAAGGCTCCCCTCTAGAGGAAAGCAATGATACCTTATAGAGTGCTGTACTACCCGTAGAGGGATGAATGTGAACCCTCTGGAGTCTGGAGGGCTTAAGATGTCTGTGGAGGGGTCTAATGAGAACGTTGCAAAGGCTCACCAACAAGGTGCCTCGCCTCCAGCGGATATATAATAGGTTGAATGAAACGCTCTCGAGGTCTGTACTCCCCTCAGAGAGATACAGGTAAATACTGTACCAATTTGTTATCCAATCTAAGCCCTACAACACTTTCCCCCCATGGAATTTACCGGATGTACCGGTCGACGCGTGAGACCAACACGTGGTTCCTTTCTATGGGGATCCATACGTGTTTTCATATCAAGGACTGGCGAACTTCGCTATTATTATTATTATTATTATTGTTAATCGGCTTCATGGTGGACGTGAAAGCACGGTACACATTATTTCTGGAGCACATCGTACGCCTCTAACAAAACAACAAATGCAAACAAGTGAAATCCATCCGAAGGACAAAGGAAATATATGCTTGTTTATCTCTTTACTATGAATCACTCAACTCTTGTATCATGTAGCTATACTACACATGGCAATCGTGCGTCGCAGAAAAACCCAATGGGATCACTCGCACACTTCATGGCACTTTAACCGTACCGAACTGCTTCCCTCTTGCTGGTATCAATACTGCATCGTATTCTATGCTATTACCCTATCGATCGTAGATTAGATCGGCTGCAATCCAAACTCGTACTGCAGCAGTAACAGAAGCAGCAATCAGTAGTGTTGTACCTGTGGCATCAACTTCTCACAGATAATGACTTATACCTGGAATTCATGTCACCCCGTGAAATATGTTGTGCTGTTACAATTGTTGTACCATGCCACCTCTTGTTCCACTATTACGCTACGTACCTCGTGTTTCTATGTACGCGAACAGTGTCTTGGAATCCACCTACATAAACAGGATGTACTGGACGCAACAGACCGTTATGTTCAATAATTTGGAGTCGTTTCATGCTGCCATCCGATTTAAATCCGTTTTCGGTTTACCGGTTCAAGCCGTCTTAAAAAAAACAGTTTAAACCGGCTTTTGGTTTCGAGAATTACGCCTCCTAGCCCGGTTTTCCATATTTTTTTGTTTTTTCGGTGCCCACCTTCAGCCTTGACCCCAAACTGAAGCTCACCTGGATTTCACGTATGACATTATTGTGACACTTGTTCTTCATTAGGAATGACCCTCGTTACAACTGCTTATGTGTGTTATCGAAACAGCAGGCTATGCTACGTAGTAACTCCAAAAATGAAACCATGAAGAATATATTATCCCTTTAAACCTACGACATCTCGGTCATTTCGAGTGACCCGTATAACCCGAAGGGAAACCTTTCACCACATATCAAAATAACACTGAAACTGCAGAACTATCGTATCACTTACATCACATTCATCTCCGAACAGCGTGACCGCCCTCGGCGGGATCGATCACCGTTCTGACAGACAGGCAGGTATTGCTGGAATTCCAGCATTTCTTTACTTGATCCACCGTTTGACACGCAATGATGTATACCTTGCTTTTGCAGGGGTATCGCTTCTATCGCCTAGATTGATGAATCTCCGAGCATCATAGTTTGTTCCCTCGTCGACTCGGGTCGGACTGAGCCTATCCACGTCATGCTGCGTGTCGACGGGTAAAGGGGACGGTTGATTTCGAAGAGTATAACACACGCCAGGCGCTCTCTCATGTAGTTGATTATCGAACACAGACCACGGTTCTCTGCCAGAGCGGGGAATGATCCCGTGGGGGCGGGTCATGCTGTTCCGAGATGGATGCCTTTTAGTCAGGTAAGTGATAGTAGTATGTTTTGCAAATATATTAAACATTATCTCAAAAGCCATGTATCAACTTTATCTATAGTAGTTTTTGAACTCTTTTATCACCCTGTCTGTGGCAATGGAGGAAATGGAACACATATCGTCTCGACGTGTTTGACAGTAGTCGAGTAGTGAATTAACACTTGCCCATAACTAAAAATGAAGACTTGCTCAGCAACCTTACTCAGACGAAACAATGCATGACCGGCCTCAAACCGCTTCATGACCGCTCCTACAGACAGCCAGTACCCCAACAGCAAGCTTGCGTCGCGAAATTGGTGTTTACTGTATTTGATACGCTACGTATATATGATATGACATTATATCCTTACTTTTTGCAAACCACGGCTTCTTATCAATCCGACAATCGCTCCTTTTGCCAACGGACTTGGGGTCGTTTTGACTTGTGCGATGCGCCGTCAGGCGCAGAAACCTGTTACACATATACAGTAGTGGGTACCCCTATGGGATTGTAAGGCCATCACTACTGCGGTCGTATGATATATGGAAGATCATTGCATCTGTTTAGGTTTGGAGTGGCTGGAATATTATCTTGGGTATATCTCTATACCTGATATTATCTACTCTATTTGGCAGATGTTCCGTGGGCCACATTCCCATATGAGTTTAGTACAATATCTGCCAATGCCATGGATGAAAGCCATCTTGTGTGGCATTTGCGAAAAACGGTAAAATACGGTCGGTAGGCAGTTAATGTTCTCATACGTACGTATTGGAAGAGTGATTTATGGTACCATACGGTAGCGTCAGTGTTTATGGAATAGCCGCGGAAGTGCCGTTTTGTGGTACGATATGGAAATGACACTCGGGCAGGACTTGCCTACCCGAGCACTTCGGTTTTCACTTCTACCTTCATAGATTTGACTACATGTTTCCCTCTCTTCTTCGGAGTTGGCAATAATAATATGAACTTCCATCTATCTTTCCAATTGGCTCATGGCACCTCGACTGTCTACCCACCGCTCTGCGTGGGCAACGCACCGCGCCGAGCACCTCTGCACCGGGTTTATCCAACAACCCCGACTTGAGAGAGGGTGATACGGTTAACAGAGGGACAATATGCCGGGACCAAAACAAAAATATGAGAGTGGTTTTCCCGTTGTTTTCACAACCCCTCTCGTAAGTCGGGTTCGACGCGCCTTTCCATCTTGTGGAGACCCCGAGTTTTTGTGAGGGCTGCTCTGCTGGATGGATCTGGTCAGGGCAGGGCTAAGCGCGAGAGTGTCCATCCAGTCTCTGGGGGGTAAACAACAAACTCGTACCAACCTTACCATACTGTGTTGTGCTATGTAGAGCTCAACGTAAATACTTATATGCTTTCAGTTCTTGTGGTTGTACTGCTCACCTGCATTTTGTTTTTTCATCAGTCGCGAAAATATTGTGGTCCCACAGGCGGAAGAACAAATCGGAGAGATTACCGGTGCTAAGTGCAGGGCGTGGGCGGGGAGTGTGTCGCAATACGCACAAACAAAATACATTGCTTAATTTTGCAACGCACACCGCAGGGTGTACAATACAGCAATACAGCAGTATGCAGTACGGAGTGATAGGAGGAACGGGACATTGTTATGTGCTACGTTCGTGAACTGAAATTGTTTCACATACATACATTCATGACATTCAGCAGCGTCCAAGGTTTAATGTGAAGAACACACACACACACACAATTCCACGGCAACGCACCTTCGACCCGGCGGCCTTTACGTAATGTACTCGTAGTGATTCAAATACGTGTGTTTCGCTGAATATCCGATTTAAGAGACTCGTCGTACGTATTGCTTGTATGCGGACATACGATACTGCTTGCTGCTGTTGTACCAAGTAAGGGGCCTCTTCGGTATTTAAAAAATAAACTTACTGAGTGTTGAAAACAATAATATTACTCGAGTGTTGAAAACAATATACGTATAAAAAATATACAGCAGTACATACTCGTATATTGTTTTTTGTACAGGAGCCATACTATTTCTGGCATAATAACACTATTATATCAGTACTCCTTACGGAAAATGACATAGCTCCAGTTTTAATGCTCAGACCTTGGACCGACCAACGTATAGCTTGTTCGTTATAGTCTCTAGGGGGTATTGGGGCTGTTCGATCTGCAAGGGAGGGCAAGTATTGCTGTGTTTGCACCACGAAATGAAAGTGCTCCGCAGCAAGATTTTGATCGTTTCGGAGCTCTTGTTTGGTATCTTTACTCTGCTGTGGCCACGTTGGACGCTACGGACGGTCGAACTAGAGGCTCAGGTACGTTCACCTACTAGTGGTCGGCGTCCTCGTCGAAAGTGTGAGTTCAAACAGTACCAGCAGCCGGAAAAACTGCTATTTTTCAAATTCGTCTTGGGTACCAGGGGTATGGCGAGTCATTTTCGAGTAAGAGCCACTTTTCGTGATGAACATGGCGTCTGATCGATATGCCTCCCGAGACACGATTGTTTACCATGATTTAGGCTCTCTGTAACTGCCCATTGGTTAAATTGTGAGCTTTAGAGCTGGCGAAATGCCGTTTTCCGCAGGGTGTCACGCAAATGTGGAAATTATACTAGAAATAGTATTTTTTGCAGCTGGAAAATAATAAACGGATTTGTTTTTCATTTGCTCATATATTCTTTGTCCGAAGAGGCCCTTTAAGTCGGGATAAGAGAGGCATCTAGATAAAAGAAAGCTGTTTTGGGTTGTACCTCACTTCGTTTTAGCTGGGGTACCCACTGAAACGTGATACGTTGCTAGTATTTAATTCAAATGAGGACTCGAGAGTCGATCTGGGCACATGCTGATCCCGGTTCGTGGTCCCATGCACGCTGAAGACGCGGGAATAATTCCCGCAGGAATGCCTTTTACACCAGTTTTAGTTTGCACAGCATTTGGGAAATCGATATGGACACGGGAGTTTCGGCACGCGAACAGAAAATCAAGGGAAATCAGAGGCGACGGTGGCGGATTTCGGACAATAGCCTCCGGTTCGGCTCCACGCTTTCACAAGCTGTCTACCAGCTTCTGGGGATACGCAAGCTAGCCTCAAGCTCCTACAGTCTAAAGGGTAGCGGGGGAGTTGAGCGCGTGAACCACACTGTAGCCGTCAACGAAACCCAAGATGAATGGGATGTACACCTCCATCTCCTCTGTATCTCGCCCAGTCTTAACTGATGTGCTATCTCGCTGTCAAATATAGGTGTTTTCATAGGTGTTTTCATACATAGGTAGAAGAGTTGTACAGGGCGGGGGATAACGGACGCAAGAACCCACCGGAAACGGCCGATTCAGTTATGTCCGGTCGACTAATCTTCATACAGTATCCGAGAAACCAGATTAAAACTGTCCGGTTAAAGTTATCGAAAACCGTATCGCGATTTCCGGTATAATTACCGAAGATCGGTCCTGGTGCTCAATCCGGATCATAGCACACGTTGGCTAAGTATTGTCCATGGTCGATGTAACACCGATTTTATGTCAACGGGCCCCTTCTGGCGAAACATATAACACCAAAGATAAAACAACACGTATTTTATTTTTCAGTGGCAATACTATTTCTGGTATAATTTCTCATTTTGTCATGACTCGCTACCAAAAACCGCGTTTCCACAGCTCTGATGCTCAAACCTACTTCGTGTGATACGCGTTAGAGACCGTATGACACGGGCTTCCTTTTACTCTGAGGAGCCAGATCGAGGCGACCCCTGTTCCATCACAAAAAGTGCCTCTTACATAAACCCGACTCGCCATACCTCTGGTACCCGAAGACAAATCTGTAAAATGTCGGTTTGTCCGGCTGCTACAAGTACTACTGTTCTTCCGGCTGCTCGAAGCCAGTGAATAATATAGAGAACACTATGTTACTCCGTAACCTCGCCTCGAGCATACCGGAGTATATATTGGTAGCATACCAACGTTACAGCAATAACAGGTCAAACGATCATGCTTGTAATACATGTTATGCACCCGAGAGACCTAAACGGTAACAAAGCAACAATATGTTGAAGCAATGACAAGTTCAACCGTAACGTAGGAACGTAGTGTTACGCCAAGTTGTCACTTATGGTGACGGTATCACTTGCTAACGCTACGTTACAGGCAGATCTTCACTGCGAATAGCATGGCCACATGATATTACACACTTGTCGGCTTTCAAGTAACATCATAACACAGCATTGCCTCGCGACGAACACCGAATGTGACTTGCCTAACGTGTAGGTTATTAGCCCTCATGGAACAATAAGGGCGGTTCGAATAGCGTTCGGTTGAGAGGGCAATAACCAAGCATGAGTATACCTCGTCCGTTTCCGCTCGAAAACGGGTACACCCTGAAATAAAGTAACAAACCATCGAGCCACACGATTGTTTAACTGCCAAATACAATGTGCACCCGTTTGTCAGAGATATAGACCCCGGTACGCCTGCCTGTAAAAATCTACGAGTGTTTTGCTTGGCTTTCAACCGTTATTAGTCATTGCTTACGCGTATCAACCACTCTTGCCTATAGGCGCCTTTTTCCCTGCGTCTGCGGCCGCTCTTTTGTTGTTTCGTTTCCCTCCACAATTACTCTCAACTGTATTCAACCATTCTACGAACCTTGGTACACAGGTCTTTAATAAAGCAACACTTGTAAAAGACTCACCAACTACCTCGTATATAATACTGTATATACTGGCTGGCCTAGTCAAATAAACCGACAAAGCTGTCACGTAAACCACGGCAAGAGTGGACTTATAAATCAGAAGCAATGAACTTGCCTCCGTAGCTATTAAGCAGGTTCAAAGTGTTCGATAAGCCGACTGGAACTCGCCCAGATATCCAAGCAAACTCAAAAGTACCAACTGTTGTCTATTGTTTTACATACAATCCGTACCAGGGCTCCCAAACATCGTTGTTCGCGATCAAGGTAAGCGTTGTTGTGGGCAGGGCTGAGCACCCAAGGGGACGATCGATATCATTGCACTTACCATTTCGTCACCCGTCCGGCGGTATTACCAAAACACGTTTACTATACAATATACAAGTAGTGGCGACAACGAGTGGTTATACTGCGATTCCCCTCTCGTCTTTGTGAAGTTCGATCTGGAATTCTGACGCCGTGTGACACGATCACACCACTAAATACATGATATCAAGCGGGGCATAGCCAATCCACCGCCCTGTCCGTTTTTTGGCTATACTAGCTCGTATTTAATCAGAATATCAGCAAACCTGGTACATTATTTTGAAGTATGTGTGTGTGGATTCTTTACATGAAACGGGCGTTTCCACCCGTCGACATTCATTAAACCCAGTGCCCGTTCCGATTCTCCATTCTAGAGAGATACCAAGTTCTGTGGTCACAAATCTACGACACAGAGATACTACGCTGCAGTGCAGTAAGCAGAGGCAACAATGCAATTTCATGTACGACCAGCGCGAACTATCCTGGTGGCTATCCAGCTGCGTGAAAAGAAAAGAGCAAACACGCCAAAATAAATAAAATACAAAACAGACAAAGAAACAAACACACACAAATCGAACAGGCGAAATCAAAACCATACAAAAAACTAAAGTTGAATGATACCCTGCTGAATATATACTGTGAACATAACTGACTTGTAGTATACGGCAAGTTGGAGGTACACGCTGAGACCAAGCCAACTACACGCTTGCCGCCAGCACCCTCTCCCTCTAGACACTTCCCTTACTCGCCAGAAACGGGTACCCGCCACTGTTTGGAGCCCAGGCTCTACCCTTCCCGCCGGGTAATATCATTTGGACGGGTACCCGGGTAGAAGGGTAGCCGGCGGGTATCTTGACACTGGTCTCGATCCCACCCGGACCTGATGCCTTCAAATTTGGTACCAGTACGGACTTGCCCAAGTGTATAATTAGGCGTCGGCATGTGTACCTGGATATATATATATCAGAAGTGGACATGATTCGTGAGTTTGCCCAACCAATCCCGCGATGGCTCGTGGTACGTCGTACAGTAGGTTGACTTGATTACAGGCTGCACCCGTATTTGACAATATCCGGGCAGGTGTATCGGTTTTAGACTATATTTCCATATAATTACCATATTTTTAATGTTATGGCGAACACAATAATCGCTGTGAACAATATGTTAGGGCGTTACACCTAGCACGACGCTCAACCCTGACACATTGTCAGGGCGATATGCCTACTGTTAAGCCTCGGACGCATGATGCAGTAGCGGTGCACCGTGTAGTTTCTGGGGGTGGTCACTCGAGTAGCCCTGTACCTCATCCCAAAAAACGTAATTTGAAGAGAGAAATAAAATGCTACCCGATGAGCAATTTGATTACCCAAGTATACAACGAACCAGATTGACCACAAAATAATAATTGCGACGATTTTTGGTGAGGGAGCTGCGTCATTCCGAAACCGTACTAGCCCAAACGTTCTGCGTCTATCATACTACGCGTCTTCCTATACCATAACGCTACGGTAGGAAACTAGGGAGTTAGCGGATGGTGATCACAGTGAATGTTTGGTTGATAACTTACGACTCTGGACAACACTTAAGATTGTGTTTCGATGTTATTCCACATCCCGGTCACGAACCAAAACCGAGGAGATCCAAAAGTAAAGAACATGCTTGTGGTTCACGAAGTGTGCTGATAGGACATGATGTTACTGTACCAGACTCGGGGAGATCCAAAGGCGATGAAAATGTTAGTGCTTTACGAGGTTCGCTTCAATGGACCTAACACGATGTTACCGCGTTACGCGGTAGCGCCTCTGCTTTCCCCCGCTTTATGGAGGAGTTACCCTGCGGCTGTGTTAGTCCTGACAGTATAGAGTTAAGTTATACCAGAGTTTATGTATCCGAAGTTTGGAGATATGCGGACCAATACATGGAAAACAAGCCCAGGCGCCCAATACACGGGAAAAACTCCGACAAAACTTTAACCGAACTCGGCTCAACGGACGGCGTGGATCACCCGCACCGATGCAATATTTCCACATTCGTCTGCGGTGGAGGCGGCACCCACCCAAGACAAATAGAAAAGTGTGCCCACAAGGCTACCTGATAACACGTTTCTGCCGCAAAAGCATCGGTGTTCTCATCCCGGAGTGATAATTTTGCGCTCGATAAAACTCTACGGGCGCTGTTCAAACATCATAATTCACTCGCTCACCTGACGACTTAGGGTGGCGCCAATAGACAGGGTAGACTACAAAGCACATGGCTCAAACTCCTTGCTTAAGACCTCAAGTGTCTCGAGGAGCTAAGGGATCTACGGCACATTGTTGTTGTTTGGAATTGAGGCCGCGGATTGGACCGGTGCAGCAACCGATAGTGGTACAGGGGGGTCCTCGAAATACCCGAACGGATCATGATCAGGGGGCCCGAGAACGAGATCGGTCTAAGTAGACGGCGCCACGCATCAGTCGTGGGTGGTCACAAGGGAGTTGGAAGGAAAGTCTACGGTCGCATGCAAACCGCGTAGATGAAGTCCGCAAGTCGACAACATACAGGCTAGTAAGGCACCAGGCCTACTAGTAGGTTGAACTTTGTGTAGGCTACCCGTACCGCTAACCTCCGTGACTGCTTCGAAGTCGACGCAGATACATTTTAGATATCCTTTGTCTCTTTATTCAGTTGATCTATCTGGATCAGACAGGACGACGAGCCTGTTTTCCTCGATGCTTGCGTGTTTCGGGGTTCATATTCGTTTGTTTAATATGTTTATTATATTTTTCTTCCCCTTTAGTCAAAGTATTAAATCCACACGAGCTCAAGTAGTTATTTGTTTAATTCCATCCACCCCCATCCAAAATATTTACTTACATACTCGTACTTAGAATGTGGATATACTGTGTATGCGTGAACTTGCAGAACTTGCCGTTTACTCCCAAGTAATGGGAGCATTTGTGGATTGTGAAGTACAGTAAACACCAGTCAAAGGCTGCCAAAGCGTGGAAGGAACGTGCCTCTCGTGAGTGATAGTTGAAGGGCCCCTCCCGGCGAAACATATTAAAGAAAATAAAAATCAAATTCTGCAAGGTCAGGTTCTGTAGGGTTTGTGGATTTTGGGTCAGGGTATGGGTGTCTTACAGAACTTACAGAAGTTCCGGGTTAGGGTATAAAACCCTTACAGAACTCACAGAAATTCCTGGTATTGTGGCCGGGGCATACATAACTCACAGAAGTTCCCAGGTACAAACACGTTGTACTGGTACCCCGGGTATTGTGAAACGGGGAGTACAGAACTTACAAAAGTTCTCTGTAGGGTATGAAGGTCGTACAGAACTTACATAAGTTCCGGGTTAGGTTGTAAAACCCTTACAGGACTCACAGAAGTTCCGAGTATTGTGGCACGGGCGTACAAAACTCACAGAAGTCCAGGCAGGTATAAACACGTTGTACCGGTACCCCGAGTATTGTGGCTCAGTCGCATAGAACTTACATAAGTTCCGGGTACGTATTTGAAGGTCGCTCTGAGCTCACAGCAATTCCGGGTATTGTGACACGGGCGTACCGAACTTACAGAAGTTCCGGGTAGATATTGTGGAACGGGCGTACAGAATTCACAGAATCTCCGATTGTGGCCCGGTCGTACAGAACTTACAGAAGTTCCGATTGTGCCCCGGGCGTACAGAACTCACAGAAGGTCCGATTGAGGCACGGGGGTACAGAACTTACAGAAGCTCCGGTGATACCCTGGTAAATACCACCTCAAGGGGGCGAAAAAACTGCAAATGCACAACTAAACAAATATACATAAAATGCATTTCGAAATACTGCGATTGGTGTACTTCAAACTTGACACACTATGCCGGTACTAACGCGTATATACCATGCATGTACCATTGTAGGTAATTTCTGTTATAGCTGTCTTTCACGATTTTTACGGTAAGGACCGTTCCAACTTCATGGGAATGACTTCCGCGGTCATAGATTTACTTCCCAAATCAAATTCCACGTACTTGTGTGCTCGGTTCATATGTGGCTGTGAGCGAGTTGGGTTGTACAATGTAATTTGTTTTCGTAATTTCGTTTTTGGTGTGTCACTGATGAGACATGACGTCAGAATGCATAACATCCCTCCTCAAAAGACGTCAGGAGACGGCACTTTCACCCCTTGACTGACGGCAATTTCTCATTGTTTTATCCTTGACTGACGCCAAAATATTAGGTTTTAGCGTGGAACACTCGAATCTACACCCTTGACCGATACCCATTTTCCTTCGACTGACCGTCTCCTGACATCCTCAACGATACCCTAATCTGTACCGGCACACAGAGTATTGTGCCGAGTGAATGCCCTTACCCGGGGTATTGTGCCTGAGGTGTTGAAGAACTTACAGAAGTTTCGGGTACGGGTATGGATGTCTTATCGAACTTACAGAAGTTCCGGGTACGGGTATGGATGTCTTACAGAACTTACAAAAGTTCCGGGTTAAGGCATGAAACCCTTACAGAACTCACAGAATTTCCAGGTATTGTGGCACGGGCATAGAGAACTCACAGAAGTTCCAGGCAGGTACAAACACGTTGTACCGGTACCCCGGGTATCGTGAAACGGGGAGTACATAACTTACAGAAGTTCTCTGTAGGGTATGAAGGTCGTACAGAACTTACAGAAGTTCCGGGTACGGGTATAAAATCCTTACAGAACTCACAGAAGTTCTCTGTAGGGTATTTCCCGGGTAAATACCCCGGGTATAGTTCTGTAGGTACCCTACGGAACCTGACCTTGGAAATTTGTTTGTTTTTTCGTTTTTCAGAGAACAAACTATTTATTGTGTACTTTATACTTTTTCATGACTCTCTACGGAAAACGACATTTCCCTGGTTCCATTGCTCATACTGCCGACCGATGATCAGGTCTTGAGAGTGCAGGTCATGGTCAGCTTTTGTGTCTCAGGAAGCCTATCGATCAGACGCCTTTTCCATAAAGAAAAGTGCTCTTCTCCAAAACCTACAAGCTATACCCCTGGTACGAATCACGAATTTGAAAAGTGGCAGTTTCTGTGGCTGCTGATACTGTTTTGTCTCAGATTTTCGACCAGGACACCGAACACTATCAAGTGAACTTGTCTGGGCCTCTAGTTCGATCGTCCATAGCGCCTTACGTGGCCACATCAGAGTGTTGATACCAAAGAGGGACTCCGAAACGATAAAAACACTCTGCTGCGAAATAATTTCGTTTGGTGATGCGAACACAGCAAACGTCTACTCTCCCTGGAAGATTCAAGAGCCCCAACACCTCCTAAGGACGATATCGAATAAGCTATACGTTGGTCGGTCGGAGGTCTGAGCATTAGAACTGGAGGTATGATGTGTTCCGTAACGGGTACTCACATATTGTTATTATACCTTAAATAGTATTGATGTTGCATAATAACGAAAACAAACATATTTTTCAACACTCAAGAACTCTTTTCTTTATGACCCAAGGGGCCCCTTAATAGATATCGTGAAAGAGTCTGTTTATATAAAATATGAGACGATGGTGAAAACAAAATGACCCTGTCTCTTTATTGTCAATAATAATGTCCGCATCAAATAGCAGTGCCTCGATTTGCCTGTCCTTTCCTTTCGTTCGTAGTAATATACTGTTGGTATGTCGGGGTATTGTCTTGTTGCCATTTATGGGTTATTTGCTGCTGTCTGCCACATCTTCTTGGAGGAGGCAATACGCTTTCATTTCTCATTTTGTCTTTAGTTATTCCTTTTTAGTTTTCGGTGTTTTAACGCCGGTATGCCGTGTCTGTCGTACTCAGTATGATATGGCATTGCATTATGTACTCTTCTTACTGCGAAGCATTCAAATGTCTCTGTGTCGTGCATTTGTTTTTGCACACGTTCGCCTCGGTAGTCGGGCAGTTAACCACGAAGAGTGCTATAGTTGTAAAGACATGCGTTCGGGTCTCCGTGTGGAGTTTTTATTTTTCACTATCACTAGTGATGTGAACCGAAAATGAAAATGGACTCGGTCGGTTTTTCGGTTTCTCACCGAGAAGTCGGTCGGTTTCGGTCGGTTTTTTATTTTAAACTGAAAAAACCGAAACCGAAACCGAACATTCTCGGTTGGTGTTTCGGTCGGTTTCCCGACTCTGCCAATTGGTCCACATTTCGAAGGGTCCGGCGCGCATGTGTTGGTATAATGTGACGAGATGATATCGTGGTGTGGTGTCAAGTGGCCCTCCTGCAGTACCTGCGTCTGCTCCGCCACACACGGTACAGGCCGACATGCATATTTATAATCTGCAGCGGACAATAGCTACATACAGGTACATGTAACAGCTGTTGCTACGTACAATAAAAATCAGTAGGATAATATTATACGAGGGCACTGCTGATGTGTAGTCTAGATACCATGCATGATGTAATGATAGATGATAGATACATCTTGCAGCGTACAGCTAGGTCGTAACACCATCAAGAACGCTAGGTTGCTGAAGCGGGGGCTGTAAGTATACCCGCCTCTGCCTCCGGCTCAAGATCAGAGTCAGCACTGCCGCCTGAACCGGAGATGGTTATCCTTCGCAGTCTCGCGACGCACAACTGTACCACTGTACCCTGTGACATGTGCGGCTGTTTTTGTCGCTGCTGGTGCGGTCTGTGTGCTATGTGCTGTGTGCTGTGTGTCCATATCAATTCATAACGGGGTTTCCATGTAGATATGTAGGCGTTATTGACTTTCGGGACAGGAAAAAAAAACTGACTGAACAAAACCGAGTCGGTTTTTCGGTTCGGGTTTTTTCGGCAACCGAAAAACAGAAAAATAAAAGTCGGTTTTCGGTTTGGAAAGACCGAAATAAACCGACCGAAAAATCCGACTTTCGGTTGTCGGTTCACATCACTGACTGTCACTAACTACCGAGAGGGCGCTGGGAAGTCCAACACTGTTGCTTTACTCGTCCGGAGGGTGTTCAACCCTTTGAAACAAATACGACTTACCTGGTAAGTCATTAGTAATGTGTGCCTGAGTCCACTGCACATTTGCCGACGTTGGAATGTTCGAAATCCGAGTTAAATTCGTTAAAAACAAATGTTGAAAACAAAATGAAGACCATGCCATAGTTAAACGATATATACCCTGGTATTTATTTATTTGTGGATAGTAGAGTCTATCAGGTTTACTCAAGTGCTAAATCCTTGTGCTGTGGATTCCCTTCAGAATCGTTGTGCATTTTCCCTTGAGGTTTGACGAATCGACGGGTATCCTCACTATCGCCTAATTTGCCGATCGTCAAGAAATATGGCGTGTGTAGCATCCACTACGACGTCAAGATACTACGGAGAGAAGCACATCATATGGGACTTTCAAAACAATTTTCATTTTGTTTGCCTGGAATTTTTATACGCACTAGTAAAGGGCATAACAAAGAGATAGCTTACTGTCCCAGTTTGATTTATGTTTATTTTCCGTCAGTCATTTTCCTTTTTGTTCTATGAAATATGCTAGTACATGACAAAAATATATAAAGGTTCAGCAGGAAATTATTTCGTTTCGCCCTTAAGTAGGGACTGTCACGTTGTCAGCTCCATAACCGGGAAACTCAACTGAGAAAATGCCTGCCGATCTTATTGGCCAGCCAAGCTCGTGGCGAAGGTAGCCACGAGTTCACAAGAGGCGACGAGGCAATAAATAGTTGACATATTCTCGTGATTATATTTGAAGGCACGTACCGTAATTCGCAGGGAGGAGGAGATCTTACTTAGTGACCCGGGGGCTCAGTTACGACTATTAGTAACAGAGAGAGCGAACCGAAGAGCAAAAACAGTACACGGGAAAGAAAAAACAAAAGAAAATGAAGAGACCTAGTATTTTTCGAGGATTGGAGAATCCATACAGACCCTGGCCATGGTGGGTGTTGACGGTCGGAACGAGAGGTGTAATGAAAAGAACGAACACACATGGACCACCGGTTTGGTTGTAGTGGTGGAACCTGCTTTGACTGGCGGCCGCGGCATGTTGTTCGTGTATTTGTGCGTTCTGTCCTCTGGTTGTCAAAACTGCGGTGTGGCGTTTGTAGCTGCGGTTGTCGCCCTGGTCTCGCTCCCGTCTACTAACTACTGATCTAGTAGTGGTTGGCGGTGATGAAGCGTGACCTTAACACCTGCAGCCGTCCAATCTCCAATGTATCACGCTCGATGAATTGCGAAAACGAATGCGTGTATTGGTGTGGAAAATGTATTTGGAAATTTGTGTGGAAACTTCTGCCTAGATTTTTTGGTGAAATACTGGCTTGAAGTTAGCGTAGCCCGAGTTGGGATAGGCCTCGGAAGATACAGTGGACCCCCCTCATCCCACTCCTCGGGGGTCCGCTCCGTTTCTCTGTACAAACCTTTGCGTCGCGAGGACTGCGCCTTTCCCCGTCACCCGCTTGCCAAGTTCGGCGCTGGCACTCTTTCTATCGGCGGTTTCACCGATAACTGATGCGTGGGGCGTGCGTGGAGATGTTGCGCTTCGGCGGGGGGTCGGGTGGCGCCCGATAGAGCGGATGCCGTGCGAGGCATACCTAAACTAGCATAGTCGTGACGAGACATGTGTACACTTCCTCTACCGAGGGGTATGAAATTACATGGATAGTTTACAGTATAGTATGGGAATAGTAAGAACAGCATATGTAATACACGAAGCGAGGTCAGCAGTTACAGCAGCTCAGCAACTCTAACATCCGCGACAGCATTAAGCGAGCCCCCCGCAGCAAAACAAAACTGAAGATGCAGCCGCCGCCCCTGCCGCCACTGCCACACCAGTAGCAGCAGAAGCGGAACATGCGAAAACTGAACCCTAGAGCGAAGTCGGCGTAGCATTTCTCCTGATTGACGCCCAAGTCAGTTAAGACACTGCAAACTGCACCCAAGACCTTCTACAGTGCGATTCACCACAACAGTTTTAATCGCACGCATACCCGGTGCGACAAATACGGTGTCTACAGCAGACCCTCTCCGTTCCACTATGAGTAGATCGGGCCTGGCAGAACCACTCGCAGCATGTCTCAGGGATATGGTCAGAGTCCGAGCAGTGTTGTATTGCCTTGGTGGATCACGGTGTTTAGTCGATCACCTTGACGCTTTGCATGATATGGATCACCACGCTAAGCGATTGTAGCGGATGGCAAAAACAACAGTGAGTACGCGACCTAGTAGACACAAATATTACATATTATGCTACGGTTACTAGTCAGGCGAATAATTTTAAATTATCTCGCAAATATCGGCAACACATGAATTAGGAACTGATTCACGCACGAGGTTGAGTACCCTCTCCTTACAAATACGCTAGACGTGCCCACCCGTACACACACCGCTATGAGCGGGACCGTGAACACGCGTGGATGTTTCCAGTAATGTATTCCCGACAAAACATTCGCGACGCAGTACCTTGGATCGTGCGCAGCATGTACTGTTAGGCTTCCTAGCCAAGAAGATCGTCCGCGAGATAATAACGCGCCCCGACGTCTCCTTCCGCGCCTGTTTTCGAGCAGCGAAATGCGTATTGACGGGTTCGCCACGATGGTGGCCGGATTTGCGATGGCCTTCATATCAGGAGCCAAATCGGCTCCGTGTTCGTCCTCTCCAGTTACAATGGACGTGGCTACGGCCGCTGATGTTCAGGGTCTTAACGCCAACATGACGTGCACTGGTGAAGGGGTTTTCGACGTCACCTGGTACGGCAGCCTGGGCATCGAGCAGATGCTTGTCGTGTCCGGTCAGAAAAGTGTACATATCACTGGATCTAGCGATCCCTCGACCTCTACAGCGAAGCCAGACCCCAACGAACCTGACGCGACCATCAATGGTGGAAATACCACACGAATTTTCTTGGTATCGAACGGGTCTATCCTCACCCTAAACAACTTGGTGGTCAACGGAGGCTATTCAGAAGAAAGTGGGGGGGGCATCGCCGTTCTTTCATCCGCCTCCTTGAATGTGTCTGGGTGTGCATTTATCAACAATCAAGCTGCTACCAGCGGAGGTGAGGCAGTAATATGTGTTGCCGAAAATTTAGGACCCAAACGCAGGAAAATTATTGTGTATCCCAGTATTACCGCGCCACTCCCCTCTGACTCCTCGACGTCACTTGAGTTTTATTGTGGAAGTGCTGTGATATTCAGTAGGTGTACTATACTTGGCAGGTGTTCGCATTTGGCGGACTGGGTGCTCAGTACTTTGAAGCCTCGTTACTGCGCATTCAACGCAATTTCGATCGCAGTTAGAGTTAGCGAAACGCGTGTCGGATTCGAAACAGAGCAAGAAGAGCAGCATTCTCTGCCGTTCGTTTATGTTGGAAAGTAGATCGGCGAATGCAGCACACTGCCGCCCACCAAACGTAAACACAATTGGAGTTTCCTTGCAGCGACTGACGCGATCCCCCCAAAGGTGAAATACTGTACTCCAGTATTCGCATGTTGCATATAAACGTGAAAATACTACAGTAGTTAAGATACCTGCAATATTGTCCCCTTTTTACACACGAATTGTGCTATTTGAACCCACGGCGTAAATCAAACCAGGTCTGTATATAGGGTGTACCAATGTACATGTATTTACACACATAGCAGGTGAGGTGTATATATTCTCGTTCGTATGCATCAACAATGGATTTCGTATTCGTTCAAGGTTTCTGCGCCTGCCAGCGCATCTTTTAGATGAATCCCGACGATTGGAAACAATAGGCATTGTCGGATTGGTATGAAACCTTGTGTTGCAAAAAGAAGGTAATTATTATCATAGCTTATATCAATTAGACAAAAACAGTTCGTGCGACGCGAGCTTTCTCTGGGTGTACGGGTTGTCTGTAGGAACAGGTATCAAACGGAGTGTGAACGGTCGTCCATTGTTTCGTCTGAGAAAGGTTGCTGAGTAGATCTTTAATTTGTTCTGTGGGTAAGTGTTAATATCCTACGTACTTGACTGTGAAACATGTCGAGACGTTGTGGGCTTCGAATCCTCCACTGCCGCAGAGGGGTCGAAAGGCTCAACTGCTACTGCGATAGATACGTGGGATTTTGTGTTTGTTTTCCTTTATGTATAAGCACTAAAGTATTCAACGAACTACTGAGAGCGCATGCGGTGTGGTGTGTGTTCTTCGCATTAAACCGTGTCGACATCCCGAATGACTTAGGTAGGCGCAATTCGATAATAATTGGCAAGGGAAACACACTACAGCAGTGTTCTCGCTAAATATTACAACGCACGAATCGTAGATGGGAGGGGGATCAAGGACCCGCTGTGTGATCCCGGGTCTGACCTAAGATTGTGAGAGAAGCCCCCACCGTGGCACAACTGCTGAGAGCGCATAGCGTGCTTCATGGCAATTAGACGCGAGTCCACCCGTGAAGAAACACGCTGTTCGGAGATTAATCCATCTACAATGAGTGATATAAAATATACATCTGTAAAGGAATGGTAATGCCATAGCGTCACAACCATCGAATCAAATACAACATTACTGCACTCCGGGCAATCCTGGCATCTCTGCCAGAACGGTAATCGATGATGTGGAAAGTGGTCGTGCTGTTCGGAGAGGAATGCAGCTTGGTGATAGTAAGTATATATACCTCATATTTGTAATAAAGGGTACGACACAGGACACAGAAGGACCAACATACAGGGTATTGTGTATTACCTACAATGATGTCTACATGTCATAGTACGCTGTAAGGTTGTTGTGTGGAATACGTGCAAGCTCGATAACTCTAACTGTCACGGCCTCTGTCATCACGCCGTCCTTAAATTTTTATTCAATTCATCACCTTTGGCCTCCTTTTTTCTCTCTCTCTTAGTCGTAACTCAGGTCCAGGATAACTAAGTAGGCTCTTCTCCGCCTTCCCCACTACGATACGTGCCTTGCAGTTTTATCGCGAGAAGAACTCAGCACGTTCTTTCCTTGTCGACTATCGTCCAATTGTGCCTACCCAAACTATAGTAGGCGCTCTCGGCAGGATGTTGTGGTGCCATTTGATACTAAAAGTCTCCACACGGAGACACGAACCCCTAACTTCACATCAAACCAATTATTCATGCTGAACAGCTAGCACCGGGGGGACTTACGATATATCATTGAAGGACTAGGTAACAAAAAGTACTCGACCGAGCCGCTGCTCCAACCGGCCGAAATACCAACACTTCCGCCCGCCTAAGCATTCTATAATATACCAGGTGCATAGTATGTACGAGCTAGTTACAGGAAAAACCTAACATTCCCCCTTCGGGCAATCAACCAATCAATGGACACACTGCAACTCAAACGACAGTGATTATCCACCCGACCGCATGAACAAGGTAAACACAGCGGTGAAGCTGTAGTTCGTGACATATGGAATTCTATCGTATTCTTGTGGGAGGCGTCTTTGTATACATATTTAAAATAGGGCAGCGGCCAAAAACAGGTACACCTGGTCCGTTCGAGGCTAAAAACAGGCACATACTCTAATCAAGTTTAAAATGCACCCCACGAACCTGCGTTCCTTGCAACGCAACGTAGAGTTTTTTCATGTTCTTCGTGCTCGCCCGGTTGCTAGGTATACGAGTAGCTGCTATTAATAGTACGAGGAACGAACGCCTGCTGCTGTATTATATCCCTTCTCAGCTTGCGACACCCCTGGTATTCCAAGTCAACAACAATCCCGAAGGGGAGCCTTCTACGAGTATGTCGTATTATTTCGGCGGAGGTGTGCAGGCAGATATGTGTGTCGCTCGAGTGGCGTGTGGTGCGAGGTGCGAAGGGAGGAGGGGGTCTCCGCGTACGTCGGCATTTGTATAGGAGGCATAGGGTGGAACTATGAAGCGCATAAAAACGACAAAAAAAAGGTGAAAGTCAAGCAGAGTAGACAAAATCAGGTATACCTGGGCTTTCAAGAGACAAAAACAGGTACAACGAGTTTTGGACCAATGGCAGGGTACGTAGAGTGCGTTTTTTACTTGAGTTTAAGTATGTACCTGTTTTTGGCCGCGAACAGACCAGGTATACCTGTTTTTGGCCGCTGCCCTGTAAAAAATCCATCGAAAGAATCATACCAGGTATTATTCTTCGTGAGGCGAAATAGTCCGGTCAATACGTGGAGTATTTCGACGCCGAACGTGTTGATATGATCGCACCAACAAAGGGAAGACGTCGGTGACACTAATTTTGTTATACGGGCCATGCCAGTCTGTTGTATTGCACGCCTGCTAATATACTAGAGAGTATAACATAATATCGAGCTCTTTGGAAACTAAAGGGGAACTATTTTCGTTCGAAGATAACACTTTTGCGCCATGATTGCAGGAGAGTTGGAAACCAAGCTTCTGCGGGGATGTGCTTCGAAGCAACACGAGAAGGCGTACGAGTGCTTTTTTGTTTCGTGTTCGGCCGTAATTTATGTTAACAGAGGGTGAAGAATACCCAAAAGACGTTTCAATGTGCCCCCTTAACCAAACAATTAGTTTTAAGAAAAGGCCACTCTTAGATATGTTTGTATTGGCAACCATGCCAAAATTATATTCTCGAACTCTTCTTAGCTCTTAGGGCCCGTTTTAACGAGGAAAACAAAAATCAATTTGAAAGAAAAGCATAATCAAATCGGCTTTTCATTGGTCAACAGGCGGACCAGCACCAAAGATTCTGATTTTGGGGGGTGCTCGTGCGTGTGTTGACCAATGAAAAGCGAATTTAAATTTTATTTTTTCACAAATTGAATTTATGTTATACTCGTTAATATGGGCCATTATTAGAAAACGTAATTCGACACCACATCCACAAAAAAATCAACTCCGAGCTACAGACAGGGGGGGGGTTGTACTTCATTTACATACATGGCTGTAGTCGTATGACCATAGACCATCGCACCCCTACAATGCCGGGACGGAACATGTCGTGTTTTCACCGACCAGGCAGACAGTGCTCGTACCAAGCGCGAAGCGCCGTGAGGTGTTGGGCGAGTCGCGTAAAAGGTGAGCTGCATCCTACTTTTAATACAAACCGCTTGCGAGGCGGACTTGCATATGGATGACAGCTTCAGTGAGTTGATTCAATTTATGGTGTGGTCACTTCCTGAGACAGCAATAGCAGCACTACGTAACTGCCTCGCGGGTGCCTTACCCTATACACACTACGTTATACGACCATCCCCCTTGTGTGGAGAAAATGATCACCCCACACAAATGATCTAACTCGACCGCCAGGTGTGATCGACCGCCAAAAAAACAAAACAACAAAAAACGGTAAACTGGTGGCTAGCTCGTGTAGTGACCGGCATAAATTGTTGTGTTGATCGCTTCCCCCGTGTCTCTGTACGTTCCATGGGATCGGGATATGCCACAATATTGCAACCACGTGTGCAGTCGTTCACACGCATGCATCGCAAATATATTTTGTCTAAAACCATTTGTCCAGTTAGGATTGGTATTACGTATCTTTCCCACAGACGTTTTCCAGGGGAAGACCGTATATCTGCACGATCTAGAAGATGTTTCTGGGTGTGATAGTATTTCGAGTGACGTACCTTTGGAACATTGGACATAATCAGTATAATATGATGAGTACACGTTTTGTTTGAGGCGTTTGCTTTGTGGGTCATCCCACGGTAGGGGTGCAGCAGAATTTTCTGAGCTCCTCACTTAAGGAGCTCAATATCTCACCCGCAACATGACTTCGGTAACATTCGTTCGCGCAACCCGACCAAACCTCCCAATGCGGTAGTCCAAACACAAATAAACCAGTAAAATGATAATAGTATCCGGTGGTTACTCACGTGAGGAGCACGACCGGTCAGAAAATATTGAGCCTATAAGTGGTACCTCTACCGTGGGATTGCTCTTGTGGCGTTTTCTTTGTGGGAATGGTACGTTTAAATCGCGTTCGTCTAGTGGCATCTCCGTTTGAAAACTATACTAATATCGACATTTGAAGCTGGACCCGACCATCACAGGGGACTGCTGTGGCTGACTAGAACCGATTAGAACCTAAGCACGCTTACAGCTTGGGCTGTACGGATGGGTCCTGTATTCGATCATCGAAACATGAAATTCACGTACGTTGATTGGGCTCAGTACAGCGTGCATACGTGAGGCCGCTGGCAAATACATACAGTGGCGAGTACACGACCGTCACGTCCGTCAGTCACCTTCGCCCTTCGTAAGTTGGGGCGACATTGAGTTGTCGGCATCGACGGTTTCGGTTGTGGCGTTGTCCACCTGAAACGAACGTAGTGGATTACCACGTTCCCTGTAATCGAGCCTATCCATAGCAACGCAGTCTTACATCATCACAGTTTGCGATGAGTACTCTACTGCAGCAGAAATCAGTGGGCCAGCTACTCATCGGTCGGCATGTGGGCCGTCTATAGGCAATGCCCAGTAGCATGGGGTTGGTTTATGTTCTAGAAGCACACTCACAAAATCTGAGCGTAACATGTTGCGCGGTCAATCTACTCTAAGTTCTCCATTTTAGAAATTGGCGTCACCAGCATGGTGTTGCGATCAATTATTAGCGTACACTACAGTACCAATCTATAGGACACCATTCGAGAGGTACAAGATGCCCATACGACGTATTGACGTCGCGGAAGGAGTAGAGGTACGTTCACTGACGGCTGTGATGTCGTAGAAGGGTTCTACTTTACCTTAGTTGTGTTTTATCATGCTCTTTAGATGACAAACCATCGTTTATGATGTTGCAAAACCGATAATGCATTACACCTCTACCCGTCATAGTTTTATACGCAATGGAGCATGGCAGCAGTGTATGTGTCGTTGCACTGAACAAGGTGCAGTAGCCTTTGCTATTTAATATTGCTTGATCAGCTTGGATAACGTTCTTCCCGTTCAGCCCGAGAAAAGTGCTTGTTAGGGCTCATCTCTGCCAAGGTATAAATTCAGACGAGCTCGCTCAACATCGATTCAAAGCACCCGTATTTCGATTGATCACCGCTATGCATCGAAATACGTCGCTAACGTGGTGTGATTAAATACACTCCGTGCTGTTCGACCCCTTGTATATTTTATATGCTTTATCGTGGTCTATATGATTACGATATATGATAACTTTGTCTCACGTCATATGCCACAACGACTACGCCGCGCTTGGCTCGGCATCCTTGTTCGTGCCATTAAAGGTCGAGACATGCTTCGGTGTGGAATGTCTCAGGATCCTGACACGTTTGTTATACCAGATATAGTGACGACACACTCTTCTTCCTTTTGTGTACACCTCCGAAGGTGCAATCTTTGCCTCTTCATCAGACATAAGCATCGAGAGGAATACGTATTTCAAGAATAACTCAGCGGTCGATGACGGAGGTGACAACGAGCTTGCAAAAGCGAATGTGACGGACCAACAACGCCTCTAGAGAGACATAGCGACGCCGTAATATTTGTTTGCAGCCCCTACTACAGGCGGAGAGCTGACCACGTAATCCCCGCGTCGAGGTGTCGATTGCAGAGAGACGCTAGCACATAAAAGCTCATTTTGCGACCAGACTGTCAGGGGGTGTACGCATATAACAACATCCAACTTAGTCAATTCGACCAGCCGTACGGAGTACAGCCAGTTCAGGGCAGTGAACAACAGAACGATGACTGCGAGCGTATACAGTGATCAAATATCAAAGTTTGTCCCCAATATGTTTGAGGCAGGTACCCAAATAGATTAATTCAGTTCCACCGTACCTGAATAATTGTGAGGTTGTTGATGCAGTGTCTCAACGCGTATGCAAAATATACTCATTTAGGTATCCAGATACTGTGGCTTGCGCCTCGGGATTCATTTAGTTTCCTATTCGTGACAGTTTCCTCGTTTATGATGTTGCAAAACAATAAAGGAGTACACCTCTACCCGTCATAGTATTATACGCAATGGAGCATGCCAGCAGTGTATGTGTCGTTCCACTGAACCAAGTGCAGTAGCCTTTGCTATTTGATATTGCTTGATCAGCTTGGATAACGTTCTTCCCGTTTAGCCCGAGAAAGGTGCTTGTTCAACACGGGGTCATCTCTGCCAAGGTATAAAATCAGACGAGCTCGCTCAACATCGATTTGAAGCACCCGTCTCTCCATTGATCAGCCGCTCTTCCTCGAAATACGCCGATAACGTGGTGGTATTCAATACGCTCCGTGCTGTTCGATCCCTTGTATACTTTATATGCTTTATCGTGGTCTATAAAATTTCGATATGTGATAACGTTTTGTTACGTCATGTGCCACAACGACTACGCCGGGCTTGGCTCGGCACGCTTGTTCATGCCGTTAAAGTTCAAGACATGCTTCGGTGTGGAATGCCTCAGGATCCTGACATGTTTGTTATACCAGATACAGTGACGACACACTCTTCTTCCTTTTGTGTACACCTTCGAAGGTGCAATCTTTGCCTCTTCATCCGACATAAACATCGAGGGGAATACGTCTTTCAAGAATAACTCAGCGGTCGATGACGGAGGTGAGAACGAGCTTGCAAAAGCGTATGTGATGGACCAACAACGCTTCTAGAGAGGCATAGCGACGCTGTGATATCCGTTTGCAGCCCCTACTACAGGCGGAGAGCTGACCACGCAATCCCCGCGTCCAGGTGTCGATTGCAGAGAGACGCAGGCATATAAAAGCTCATTTTGCGACCAGACTGTCAGGGGATGTACGCATTTAACACCATCCAACTTAGTCCATATGACTAGCCGTATGGAGTACAGCCGGCTCAGGGCAGTGAACAGCCGAACGATGCCTGCCAGCGTGTAAAGTGATCAAATATCAAAGTTTGTCCTTAATATGTTTGAGGCAGGTACCCAACTAGATGAGTTCAGTTCCACTGTACCTGCATAGTTGTGAGGTTGTTGATGCAATGTCTTAACCCGCATGCAAAACATACTTATTTAGGTATCTAGAGACTGTGGCTTGCGCCCCAGGGTTCATTTCGTTTCCTATTCGTGACAGTTTCCATTGTTTGTTGTGGTCGACACGTCGACAACCACAAACGCACATCCTTGTTTATGATACATGTGCAGCGGAAGGTTTTATATCATAGTCGCACCGAGATACTATCTTTGTGAAACCATCAAACTCAACCGACAACATGCGGCGAATCCTTCGTACCCCTCCCCACTTTTCCAAATGGTTAAACACCATTATCAGAGTGAGACTTGGCCAGAAAACAAACCATTTCTGGGCAGTAGCCATATTGACAACAAAATGGGTTATGTCTCGCTTCCTCCATTCACAGGTGCCATTGCCGCTTCCTCCACTTCGATTATCAGCATCAGCGGCAAGACGCTGTTCTCTCATAACTCAGCTATAAACGATGGAGGTGAGAACGGGCAGAAAGGGGATTGTGCTTTAAATGAGATTCCTGAAAGGGTAAGCACAACCAATCTTGAACCGGCTCCCTTTTGGCATGAGTCTGTCTCGGTCGCCTCTTCTGAATGCATTTTCAGAGCAGTAGTTGTTGACGCCACTTAGTTTTCACATCTAAGCTGTGTTAAAAAAACGTTTGTATATAGGGGTATAATCACACTATCAAAACTCCCATCGAAGTGCAAATTATCACACAGAGTCCGGTATGGTTTAGACGGAACCACCATGTCGGCGTTCGAGACACGGAATAGGCGACATATTTGGTCCATTTAGTATCCCGCACATGCCATTAAATGCAGCACAACACACACTTAACAACGGATGTATAATACCGCGGACCGCTGCCACGGTACAGTACAGGGCACCATTTACACAAACGATGGTCAAGAAGGGCATTCCGAGATGGACACGGAAACGACCAATTAGAGAGCCGTTGCACTGACGCTAGTGTAAAAGGCACACGTTCCTCAATAAGACATCGATCAACTGGGAAATCGTCCCTGTGGCTGACATTCTTGTAGCCTAAGTGTTGTCTTACGTACCGTGTATCGGTTTCCCACAACGATACGAAATACCAGGTATGCCCCAAACGTGGTATATGAACGCACCACTGTAGACATTGCTCGTCGGCTGTCACATCAGTAAATTTTGATAGCGAGGCCAAGTTTTCGTTGGGAAGCAACTAACACCGCGCAGTTCAGGAGAGGGACAGTTACTCAACTGCAAACCTGTCGTAAAGTGCGCGTGCTTCATCAGTGGCAGGGCTTCTTTCCAAACTAGGCCTGGCGAGTTTCCTTGTAATCATTCGTCGGTAATGTTACCATCGCAGCAGTAGTTACGGATGCTACTCACCTCAATGTAGTGGGCTGGAACCCGGTTGTTTGAACCGTTATCTCCGATTTTGGTCGTTTGGGTGGCCATTCTATTGTGACGATTCTCCCTCGCACAGTGCTTCGGCAACATTCTACAGCCTCAAGTCGGTGACGGTAATACCAGGAAAATACCATGTCACTGGTTGCGTCACTTTCCCGACGCGACGGGTCTGTACTGTGGCTGCAACCGCCAATGGTGTATCGAGACAACCTACATACTTATACGTCTCGATTTCATAGAAAATTCACTTGTGTGTGGGACAATCTGAATGCCTGTGGCTTCGGGACCAGGTGGGAAGTTTGTGGGCGTACGCCCGACCCAGCGACATAATTCACATTTCTTCACGGTATTCATGTAGCGCAGAAAGTACGGGTGACATAGGTATATCTGCCTGGCTTAGGAGAGATTTTACGGTACCAGGGGACATAGATGTCTTATGCTTCTTACATTCCTGACACGAGAAGCTCTATACCGTATAAAAAAAACGAGTTTTGAGGATAAATGAGAATCGGATGCTGGCATTTGAATATACTTGCTGCTCTAGCTTTGGGTCGCTGCTGCCAGCCAAAGATGACCCACGTTTAAGTGTTCTGTGTGTGAAGTCCGAACCTGCAATTACTTCCATTAAATAAAATTAGAGTACCTTTGAAGAAGATGAATCCACGATGTTTCTGGGTGAACATGCCTCATTCAATCAGACATAGTTAGGGCATGTGTTTCCGTTTATATGGAAATGCCTCAAGGTGGCGTGTATTGTC
Source organism: Saccharina japonica (assembly GCA_008828725.1). Taxonomy (NCBI): domain Eukaryota; class Phaeophyceae; order Laminariales; family Laminariaceae; genus Saccharina; species Saccharina japonica. The sequence goes on from MEHQ01003992.1 coordinate 52,488, forward strand.
CCACTACAATTCAAACTACGAACGGTCGTCGTGGAACAATGTCTATCATTGAACAGGGTGTTCAGTAGCAGTCCAAACATGCCGACCACAGATGGCGTGCCGTTGCCACGCAAGTGATACGAGTTCAGTACGCGACAACGTTTGATGGCCTGGGTGTTCATACTATAAGGCTCACTTTTGATGTGTAAAAAAACGTTGTAACTAGACAATTGTGCTGAACTCGAGTTGAATATATTAAATTTGGAATCGGAAAGTGCAAGGGGGTCGGCCATCATGAAAACTCTGCGGCCCATAATATTACTGAACTGCCCAAACCTCTGCCAAGGTGGCATTAGGCACCGAGGAAAGTTGACCACTTTCCAAGATCAATCTCGAAGCTTGCGTTTGTTTAGGTCGCTTATGCTTGACATATAGAACCGACCAGGGCAAACAAACAACAATATCCTCCGTCCCAGAAAAATTCTCCATCCCGTTAGCGAAATGACCCATACTGCACCACACAACACGTTATATCAAGCATATTTTGTGGTTGTGGTGCAGCCGTGGACAACAGCCTGCACTGCATAGTGGCTGTCGATTTATGTTGTTCTGGGCCCGCGGTAATGGGCCTGTCTAGAGGCTTCCGCGACCTGACTGTAACCACAGCTGGCTGGTACCCCCCCGTTGCACAGTTTGCAAGGTGTTGGCGTAAAACAACCGTCGTGGAGCTATTGAACAGCGTATCATACTTAGCATACCACAATAGTTGGGGCACTGAAATAAGAGATTATCGATACCTTGTGGGATTTGCTACAAAGTTCACTGTGTCCGCAGGGTTTCGTTTACGCCCACACTGAACACAGGGGGGGTCCCAGTCACGGGCGTTTCGTCGAAACAATTGCTTATGGCGGGAGTCTTCAGTATACGTCGAGCTACTCAACAGGCTTGCTACCAAAGGTCGTTTCCTTGGTGTCGGTATCTTTGATACCTTTCGCTTGTCCTGGTCACTGAATCGCTTGGGTGGTACAGTGGTGAGACTAACAACTTGGTATGGATGCACCACTTTCAAGGATCATAAGCGGACTTCAAATTTGTGTGGCTATCGTCGTGTGCACCTTGAACACTAATATATTAAGCGTGGCTGAAATATTCCACTCACTGATGGGTGCGTTGCTGGTGAGGGCGTTGATTCTGCTAGAGCCAAGTGAGGACGATAAGACGGAGGGTGAAGTCGGAGGAGGCGGGCAGAACAGCTAGTTGGAAGGTATAGCAAACGGACGAAAACCCGTGGTCAGCAGTCGGGGGGTACCTCACTCCGAACATTTGTGACTGAACCGCGGTGGGAAAAGCGAGACTATGTCCAATTCCGTGCGTTCCATGCATATATATATATATATAAGATACGCGCACGTACTTATCCTCTTCGAACATCTTCCAAAAGCTCACCTATTGTCGACAATATGGCAGGTATCATTCCTTTCGTGTGGCAAGATGATCAGATTAGCACGTCCTAGTCACTTTATCGTCTGAAGTAGTATTTACAAGACTCACACAATTTTAGCCCTTGAACTTTCTGCAGGCTCCATGCGATGGGAACGCGGCAGTTTGTTTCCGAGGCTCCTCGCTGGAGGATATACCTCTGGTCCAAACTCTGCATATATAAAAAACCAAACGTGAGACTCAATGAACGACCCCATGGACTAGACATCATCAACAGCTGAATGTGAGGAAATCAAGGGGTATTGAGCTGTTCTCAAGTCTGGGAGCCTCGTCAATCACGATCGTTTTGGACGAAAACATGTCACCGCTATCGACGCATGCAAGCGAAACAAGAACTGGGAACAATATGGAAGTTGATTCGTTTTGACATTAGATTCATGAAAGAGTGAACACAATGCCGTTTAAAGCAGCAACCGTGTGCCCAGGTAGTTCTCCGAAAAGTTAGTGCCAACGTAGTATTCTTTAGCGGCAATTTATTTCCACGTCTACACTATGATATAAAATGCTTCGTCTCAGGGTTTATTGAAACTTCAGACTTGGCATTTGAATAAAACGTATCTGATTTGTATTTTCCGGCGACAGTGTCGCCGGAATATTACCCGTATAATGACGTATATACTCGTTTCATTCCGCACGCATCCCATAGAGCGCAGCACAGGATACACCACATAACCCGCGCAACTAACCTCTGTCCGGATCTGGTAGGCTGTCTTCAAAACAATGTAGGAATAACCATCCAATTGACGTTTAGCGACAAAAACCCCTCTTGATAGTATGTTCAAGCTTGGCGCACTACAATAATTTGAGAACGAGATTTCATTTTCGTCTGGAGTTTTGATGCATTACCGACACGGCCACGAAAGGTTCCTAAATACTCTCCTCGGATCGCACCAGGGTAATATGTATCATACTTCAAGCTCGTAGTGATCGATGACGGGTCAGACCTGAAAACCAGACCAGCCGGTGAACAATGTTGCTTGACATGAAGTACAGGTCAGCAAACCATTAAAACAGTGGTTGCGGCTGAGTTTCCTACCGTAGTGGTCCCGAATCAGTCCTGAGAGGCTGGCATCCCCCTGTTGGTTTCCTGATCGACATTCAATTACGATCGCATTCCATTTTCCAGGGTGCTGACGACAGTCTACTGCGTCGAATCGTGGAATATAATGTTCGGCGCCCGAGTGCACGAGTGCACGGGATGCGTATCGATTTCATCCAAACCGTAAGAGGTTTTGTGCAGAGGCTTTGATATGTACTTGAATTGTCGCCTTATCGCTGACCCCATTAGCACAGCAAGCAGGCGTAAAAGACATTTTGTTTTCCTTGATGCAGATATATGCCACAGTACGGGCGGTGCCTTGCGTAATGTGTCTCGGGTTCTTACCGTGCCAACTCTACACCTTGCTGGACGTATGGAGGATTGACTGCTGCTGCTCCGGTCGCTACTGTTGCTTTTGCTGTTGCTGCTGTTGTTGTTGCTGTCGCAGCGGCCGGCACTGGCGACGATGATACTTTTATTTGCTGAGTCGCAATAGTGCATTCCGGTCATCTACCGACGTTAAAGTCGCGACTTATTCTAGATGCACACCGACGGATATAGCAGGAAGCACTGTGTACGGGCAAACACCATTGCTAGCTAGAGAGCTCAAATGAAGGCCTGGTATACCTCTCTGCCACTGACATCAAGGGAAAGTCTTTGCTTCGTGTTCAACACATTTTTTTTTGTTTTTTTTGTTTTTTTTTGTTTTTGTCCATCCCATTTATTATCTTCGCCGTTCCTTTCTCTCTCCTCCCTAGTCGTAACTCAGATCCGGGGTCACAAAGTAGGCTCCTCTCCCTCCTCCCCCACTACGGTTCTTGCCTTGCATTTTTATCGCGAGAAGACTTCAGCCTTTCCTTCCCTCGTCGACTCGCATCGAATTGCGCATAGTTGCCACGTAAATGCACTGTAGTTTCACTGGTTTTTATCGCGGTCCGCAGTTTCCAGTGCGCGTCAAGCACGCCGCGCTTTGGCGGGAATGACGTGTTTTTTAGCGAAACAAATGATACCCCATACTCAGTCTACGAAGTGGTAGAGTTAGGTATTATTTCTCGGCCGTTCATGGCGCGGGAAAGCAAGACCTGTTTTATTTGTGTTGTCATAGAGGCGGCACGCAAGCTTAAAGCAAGCAACAGTCGTCGCTCATGAAAATCGCTTCGTCGTCATATTGCAATGGCGAGTGGTGTCGGCGGTTAGTGCACCTTGTCCGGTATACTTTTATCTCAGGGTCGTACGAGCGACAACCTCATACGAACAAAAACGTCAACTCGCGGCACGTGGCATCAACCTCCTGGACCATGATCACGAGAGCTCCACAGCAGCACTCGGCCTTCGATAGGAGGTCAGCCACGAAAAAACGTCGCTGCTGTGGTTTGACCTTCACCGGCCTGGGTGGACGTCGATTGAGACACTGGGTTGCTTTGCCCTCGGATGGCGGGGCCGACCCCAAACGCTGGTAGTGTTGTTGAAGTCGCTGATTAGGCGTGGTAAAATCGAAACCTGCGTGGTACCTGATACCTGGTATGTTTCCTCGTCTTGGTTCGATTCCTGACCACCACTGACCGCCATAAGAGTACAGCAGCAGGTGCCCACTTTCGCTAGGAAGACGGCCCCGCCATAGTAGCTGCTGTTTCGTGTCGACGTCGCTAGGTTTTCGTGTGCGTCTCCTGCGAAAGCAGCTCGGCGTAACCTCGGCTGGCAGGGACGAATCGAAGCGCGGTGACGTCTGCTGATTATGATCAACAAAACAATTCCGTGTTTCTCTTATTAATAGTACCTCAGAGTCATCAGCTTGCTTGGCAGATGCGAGATTTGTGTTTCACTAATGGTACCCCGAACCATGCAAGGGCGGGGCCGGTATCATAGCGGATATAAACAAGAATACCACATATTAAAACTTGTCCACGATCTACATCCTATAACGCAATCCACTGATCAAGTAAGTTGACACGCGCAGTCAACCACGTACCAACCGACCCACCGAAACCTATCCACCCACACCCACAAACACACTTATGCACTCACATCCACTCACTCACACCCACCCACCCAACCACCGACCCACCTACCCAACGACGTACGTACGCACCAACCGATCGACACAGGCAGCAACCGATCCACCAGTCGACAATAACAACAGTAACATTTAGCAATGTGAAACCACACAATCTGGTATACAGCAGCACCAGTACGTACAGCAATAGTAGTAGTAGTGTTTTACCCATTTACAGCAGCAGCAGCAGCAGTCCAGAAAGTAGCAGTACGTACGTACGTAGAGCTAGCACAAATAAAACGCCGGCATCTAAGCGGCGCTCCTGTTTAGCACGTACGTACAGCAGTGGCCCTTTTCGGTTTTCTTCATTGGGTCGATTGTAAGACGTTTGGGGCCTTTTTATCCTGGAATTAGTGCAAAAACCGCTAACTCGCGCAGTACTGGGCCGATTTCGATTATGACCGAAGTACTGGAGATCCATATATTAACTTTTGGGGGACTCTTCGAAACAACATACTCATTTTAGTGTGGGGAAACAACGACTCAAAATTAGAGCGGAAAAAGTATATTGAAATTAGTACCTGGTATGGATTTTGTACTTAATTTTGGTGTAGGGGTTAGACCCCACGCGGGAAAACCCTCCGAATATGCTGTTAACCCCTCCCCTCCAGCGGGCCCGCCTCGTTCAAGGGGACGGAGCGAGCCGCCCCTGGGAGGCCACCTTCACTCGTCCCCCGCTACCCGAGTTCGGCACCGGCGCCCGTTCTCTCGGCGGGGTCGTCAAGGGCAGACGCATGGGGCGGCCAAGACCGGGGTGCGGCGCCGATCGAGTCATCCCACGGTAGGGGTGCAGCAGAATTTTCTGAGCTCCTCACATGAGGGGAGCTCAATATCTCACCCGAAACATGACTTCGGAAACATTCGTTCGCGCAACCCGACCAAACCTTTCAATGCGGTAGTCCAAAAACACACATGCGAGTAAAATATTAATAGTATCCGGTGGTTACTCACGTGAGGAGCTCAACCGGTCAGAAAATATTGAGCCTAAAAGTGGTACCCCTACCATGGGATTGCTCGATCGGGGTCGGGTGGCTCGCCGGAGAGTCGGCCTCCCGCCGGGAATGCCGAAACTGTCATAGTCGTGAAGATCCCAAACGACGTCACCACCGCCGCAAGAATCAGCAGCGGCTGGGCAGGCCCACCGCCGTCTGTTCAACTCAATCGCTGGCGATATATCTTTCGCACCGTGTCGTTCTGACGAATCTGTCCCCGTAAAGGAATACCTGCGTCGTGTCTCTCATCATGCAACTTTCAGCGGAGGCTGTTCAATAAGTCAATAATACACACAGTAGACCATTCGTACAGGACACCAGCTGGACAAAAAAAGGGGAATGGCCATAATGTTGTGGCAGTGTACAAAAAATATGTAGAAACCGCAGAGATTCTTTTGAGCGGAACTACATCAGGAATGGATGAACAACGGTGTCCGTGCCGCCGTCGTGATGATGGGACTATCCGCGCCATTGTTCCAATCGTATAGCGCTAGGTGGACGCCGCAAAAACATTTAAAATACGCCCGTATCTTCAGTACACGATCCCCACTGCTAAAATCATCCGCACTCGAACCAACAGGCTGCGCGTCACATGAAATGTCTGAAACCCCGGAGTCGGCTTGATGCTTGAGGCCATTGTAGTTTTCGTTGTACTAAGGTTTGTCTGGCGTGCCGGTTTCTGCCAAGTACCAGGTAAGCCCTACAATTATCGTTCGGACAACGGTGGTATTTGCTTGTGTTCATTTTGCCATGTTCAATAAGTGCAACTACCTCAGTTTCAAACGCCGCAAAAGGAAGCCAGACATGACCTCCGCCTAAAATGTAGAACACTCGTTACGAGTACGCAGCGCAAATACTACAGAGTTTTGTTAGAATCCGTTACTCCGTCAAATCAAAAGAGCAGGTAGTACCGTATCTTGTCGTTCTTGCTTGGATCTATTGACGCTGCAACTGCGCGTTGTTGCTGCAGTGCGACAGGCCCACACGAGAAGAGCGAAATTATCGGTGTCTATATTATTGCGCCATATTCAGAACGAGTTGCGTGTGTTTATACGGCATGTGTTTACGTGAGATGTTGCGTGTGTCTGTGAGATCTGCCGTGGCAGTTGGCCCGCCGAATAGCAGATTATTTGTTTATTTTGGTTGGCATCCTGTATATAACTTTCTTCGAACAATTGTCCGGCTGCACGCGCGGACGAGTTCAAACTACTGTAAGTCGCAGCACCATCGGGTTTGTAGCAATATATGTTCCATCTGACGGCAATGCCTGCGCTACGGTGTCAGTTTCGGAAGCGTCCGGATTCCGGTTTCTATTTCCCCAACGGATACAGTTGTTCGCGGTTTTTTGTAACAGTTCTTCATCATTTAGCCTCCAGTATAGGTTGTCGAAAAGTTTTGTCGTCAACGGCTGTCGCCATTACCACTTGCGAAAGAACCGTTCAGAGGGCTCGCACCGCCGGGTACGATCGACTTTGTCCATAGCTTGGAATCGGCCCGTTGGATGACGGGGCCCCAATGGTTTACAGCAGACACACATCTACGGCTGCTTTTTAGTTTAAGAAGTATCAAGTACGCCGCAGTTGTACTCGTGTGCGCACGTCATTTTGGATCACGTCAGGGCATCAGCTTCGCAAGCCTCGCCACACACGGTATTTTCAGGGAACATTGATACGACAGAAACTCTAAAGGCGGTCTAGGTGTTATATTGATCCCTGCTGAAAGCTTCGTTTCTGCATTAGGTAGGCGGGTTTTATCCAGGCCTCCATCCACACTATTGTCGATGTGTTGAAGGGAACGCAAAGTTCGATTTCCTAAGTTCCATGGTATCAGGTACGCGTTATCCGAGTACCTCGGCTTACATGCCGGGTCCTGCTAGAGCATTCGGCATATTCACGTAATTATAGTCTGGCAGAAAGCGTAAGTTGCAGTGAACCTTTCCCGTCAATTTGTCATTACAACCGATCGTACAACAAGCCTGAACAGGTATAGGCTTGCTATTATATATGCAACCTGCTCGTTGAAACTCATGTAAACAATCTGGAGAACATCCTCATGGGCTAGGCATACGAAGGTTCTAACTACAAAGCACAACCCAGGAAGAAAATGTATTGGGGCAATAGCTCGCTTGAGGCGCGCTGTTCGTCTGAGAACCATGCGACGAAACGCGGCACCCCGACGGCAGCGTGGCAAGGCCAGTTACTCGATGTGTTGAAACTCACGTTTGATGGATAATCTGTTTTTATGCATCGCGTATTTTGTTCGGGCCTTGGGATGAAAAGTGTAACAGAACACTGTGGTGTGATCGTTCTAGTATCGGCCACATGACGAACCCCGGGTCTCTTCGGTTTGGGGGATTGTATCCGAGGTATAACGACGGGATATACTTCACGGTTGCAGCATGGCGGCCCTTGTAAAGTGTTGCACGCTATTTCGAAAGATGTGTAGGAAGGCCAAACCTGGGTCTCCGTAAGTTCGATAGAACGGGGATATGTTACATGTGACGCATGCTACGATAGAGGTGCTCTGTATTGGTCCGGGGGCGGTCACTTGAGGCGATCTATATCTCAACCGGTAGCTGCTTTTCGACGAAAATAAACGTGCTACCCCGATGAACAATTTCTCAGGTATGAAAACGAAAAACAGTGTGACACGAAAATAAAATTCTGATGATTTTGGGTCAAGGAGCTCCGTCCTTCAGAAATAACTTCAGACAAAATGTGCTACCTCTATCGTCGAACGCGTCATGTCTCCAACCCCTTGTACACTCGTGCGAACGCATGCATTGCATCCAGTATGATGTGGATATTTCAGGGCTGTATTATTTGCGATCAAGACGGTCTGTACGATCCGGAGCAAATTGTCCAGTTGCGATGGGTATGAGGCATATTTTGCAGATCGTTGATCGGGGGAAGACCGTTCAGCTCCACGATACAGCATACATTTCTAGATGGGATCGGATTTCGATTGATGTACCTTTTGCACACATGTTTGCTCTGGTAGAATATCAGTATTATCTGATGAATACCCGCTTGCTCGGTGGGAGTCGTAGGATCTGCATCGCGTTCTTCGGATTGGATGTTCGTTTTTGTAGCAAGTTTGAACACCATGATTCAAAGGTAATTCGAAGTTGAACCGGACAATGACCGGGAACTGTGGCTGACTAGGACTTAGGAGCGCTTGCAGCTTGGCCTGTGCTGATGCGTCATTGCTTCGCTGATCGTAACATAAAACGCACATACGTTGATTGGGCTCAGTACAGTTTGCGTGCATTTTCTCTCTGTCAAGAAATTGCAGTGGCGAGTACACGATCGTCGCGTCTACCAGCCACTGTAGCGCTTCTTTCGTTCGGTTGACATTCAGGTCTCGACATCGATAGTTGGGCTTGTGGCGTTATAAGCCTGAAATGAACGTGATCAATGACGTCGTTGGATTGCCGCGTTGGTGGTGTGTGTGCGTTTTGACATGAATATTTCCTTTTTTCCCGTCGACATCCAGCACACCCAGTGTCCGTGCTGATTCTGCATCCTAAATATGTATCAGTTAGGTAGTCACACAACTAACTACGACACAGAGGTACTATGCTCAGTGCAGTAAGCAGAGCATACAATGCAATGCCATATACAACATGCAAGACCTACCCTGCTAGCAATCTAGGTGCATGAAAGAGAAAGAAAAGAAGAAGAAAGAAAAAAGAGTAAAAGAGAAAAGGAAAACATAAAAAAAGAACTAATATAATATGGAAACAAAACAAACAACCAGATGACGGTAACCGTGCGGCGCAACGCAGTCTGCGACAGTCACTCCTGGTGATGAGACCTTCATTGCAGCAGGCACAAGTTCATCACCGAGTCACTGTTGGGCAGCAAATAGTGTCGTCTATACCCATTGGTCAGCAGCATGTTGGGAACAATTGTTGGTGATAGCCATTGGTCAGTAGCATGGAGTACTCTCATATTCTGGCAGAAGGGTTATGCAGAGGAGTATGGTTCATTCTGCGGTCATTTCATTGTACGTTGTTCATTTCAGAAATTGCCGCCAGCAGCATAGTGTTGCGACCGACCGTCGGTGTCAACTACGGTACATCTCCATAGAACATCGGTCGAGCCGTATAGTATGCCGATATAGTTTTCGAGGAAAGAGCCGCGGTACGTTCACTGAAGGGTGTCATCTCCTGAAAGAAGGGTTATACTGTACGCAAGCATCGTGTTGGGAATATTCTAAAGATGACACGGATCGTTCCTTGCGTTGCAGAACTACCGAAGCAGTATGAATGTGTGCGTTGTGAGAATGTTCAAGATGGAGCATGGCTTGAATTTGTGTGTTTTTGCACCGCACATGGTTATGTAGGCTGATCTGCGTTGTCTCACTTGACCAAGGCGGACCTTCATTTTCTATATTTGACGGAGAGCACCAATGTATAACATTGTATCTTTTGTACGAGATGAAGTCCGCAGCCGGACTTTTTTCACGCGATTCAACCGCAAGTCATCCGGCTATCGGCACAATTTTGCGAAATACGCCGCTTGACATGCTCCTTCAATACTCTTCGTCCTCAGCTTTAACTCGTTGTATATATTATCTATCGAGGTCTATATGGTTACGATATATTGTTCTTGTGTGTTATGTTATATGTCATACCGAATTCGCCGGGCTTGCCTCAGGCCGTGTCTTAACTCCATTCGATAGCTTGGAATGGCTGGAACGGAACGAGACTATTCGCGTTCGTTCGTTCCATTCCATGCTGTTTTTGCGGTTTGTGTCCGATCGAATTTTTAGGCACCCGATCCTGGAACAGACCGCAACAGAAAGTAACCCATGAAATTTGCCTCGGGACTGTGCAGCTGGACTCTAGGACAGGGGTACCGTCACGTAGGCAGCGAGTGCTCCTGGTACAGAGGATAGCTTCACACGCAAATAGAGCGCCTGGCATGCCTCAGACCAAGCAGTGCTAGCCGTCCAAGTGGCACCCTCGGGACAAATCTAGAAGTTATGATATCGCCGTCGTGGCTCGACGAGGTATCCTGGTGCTTCTGTGAACATCGGTCCAGCGTTTTTGCTAGATATCTATCGCCACAGTCTCGTTCGCCACCTGAATTTTCCCCTCGTGA
>MEHQ01003992.1:79535-266217 GCA_008828725.1 Saccharina japonica
GGGGGGGGGGGGGGGGGGGGGGGGGGGGGGGGGGGGCGCATATAGCGATATTTTAAATTACTATTCGCGTGTCCATCTCGGGAACAATTCAACTGTGTCGTAGAGAGGGGAAGCGTCCTTATCGGTACGTGGGGCCGCATATCGATACATAAGAGAAAGTATACAAATTATGCGCCATTTCGCCACGCATTTATTTCCCATCTCGTGAGTACGAGCCTTCAGCGAATTAAAACGTATCGCAATTAAAAGGACTCGTGGTTGTTGTTGTCTTCACATTAAAAACCGTGCCGGTCTCTCTATCCAGTACCTCCATCTGTCCGTACTAATCCAACACTTGACACGGTCGATTCCGGGTGGTCACAGGCTAACTTACCCAAAAAAGGTATACTGAAATAAAAGTGGAACCCGAAGGGTCCACAAAGCGATCAAAGCCAGTCAAAACCAGATAGTCTGGAGCCCTCCGCTCCCCTCTACACGCTATGTGAAGGTAAAAATATAACTGGAACGGTCAACATCACCAATCGGGGGTATACGGCCCCTGATTCTATCTTGGTGCCCCTATAATGCCGGGGTGTTCCATGCCGGGTTCACGCCGGTCAGGCAAACAAAATCGAGTCCTCCACCCTGATTATAAAACGCAGACATCGTACGAGGGAAGAGAACTATGGTCCCATGTGACTGATGTACCCCCGGCCAGCGAGCAGTGTAACTGCAAAAGGTCAAAAATAGCGAAGGGAAAAAGACAAAGGCAAAGACAAAGGCAAAGAGACAAATCAAAAGTACAGGCAAACACTCAAACAAACAAGACCACAGAGACAGCACAGACACGTCATCCCGAGGGGGTGGTGCAATGGTGCGGCGGTGGGGGGAGGGGAAAAAAACAAACAAACAAACAAACAAATACACAAACAGTCCAGGATTGTCAATCCGGCACATATCGCGCCACTCGGTCCGCCATTTCTCGCTTGTTTTCTTCCGTCGCCGATTCGCCATTCTTCCGCACCCCTCCCGTCCCGTTGATTCTTGGCGTCTCTTTATTATTGCTGCACTCTTTGTCTTGCTTGGCCGCTCGTTTTCGGCTAGGCTCCTCTTCGACCTTGTGCCAGAAGGTCATAAACCTCTCAGCTCCCTGCAGCACTCCCTTGTACCACTGCCTTCCTCCCTTCACCATCGCTGCTTCAGCCCAAACTGAATTCGGGACTCCGAAGACACGTCTCTGGTCGTGCGTAGAGCCGTGCGTAGCTCCGAACGCTTTGAAGTCGTCCTTCAGGCACGTCTGCCAGTTCCGCTCCGGGCACCCCGCGCCCGGGTCCTTCCCCCCCACCAGCTCCCCGAACATCAGTCGTTTCGGGAGTCGCCCGTCTGGCTGCCTTGCCACGGCCCCCGCGAACAGTAGGCGCCGTTGCCGGACAGTGGCTTCCACGCTCTGGCCCCCGACCCTCTTCAGGGCCTGGGCGTAGGACAGCTGCCGGTAGGTGCCTTGCTTGCGCTGGTACCCAATAACTCGCAGCAGCAGCCGGTGGTGTATCGTCCGCAGCAGTCGGTAGTGGTCGCGACGTGGGTCCCATGTCATGCAACCGTACAGCAGTGCCTCCATCGCCTCCGCTTGAAGAAGGCGGGCCTTGAGTCGAAACGGTGCTCCCGGCCTATCGAAGAGCTCCGGGCCATACCTCCTGATGCACGCCGACGCTGCTCTGCTCCTGAAGTTGATCTCCCGGGTGAGGTCGCCATGTTCGTTGACGAGGCCGCCCAGGTACCGGAACACGAGGGTTTGGGTGTATTTCTGCCCCGTTGCTTCGATGATCAGCGGCAGCGGGGGCGGTGTTGGCTGCTTTTCCTTTACGCGCATCAGGAGAGTCTCCGTCTTGTTCTCCGACACCGTCAGCCCAACTCCCCAAACACCTGCACGATAATGGTCATCATCCTCGCTAGTCCGTCGGCGGACCTCGATACAACGCCGGCGTCATCGGCATACAGCACCCCCCACACCGCCCTCCGTACGCGGTAGAGTGGTGTTTCCGTCCCCGCTCCCCTCCCCTCCTTCAGGAACACTAGGTTCTGCATGATACCATCGTCCTCGCTGAATCGTACGATAACGACCTCTAGGGCCGCGGCGAAGAAAACGTTGAACAGCAGTGGGGACAGCACACACCCTTGTCGCAAGCCCTGCGTGACCAAGAACCAGTCCGACAGTTCTCCATCGTCCATGCGCACCCGGGCCCGCATTCCGTCGTGGAATTGGCGGATGATGGCGACCATCTCCGCAGGAATCCCGGCCCTGGCCAGCACCTTGCATAGCACCTCTCGGTCCACCGAGTCATAGGCCTTCTGTAGGTCGACGAAGCACATGAGGAGCGGTATTCTCCTTCTCCGCCCTAGTTCTTGGAGTCGGCGCACGACGAACAGCATGCATACTGTGGATCGACCAGGTCGGAAGCCGCACTGTTCCTCCGGGAGGATATTGTTGGCTTCGCAGAAGGCGCTTAGGCGGGTGGTGATGAGTTTGGCGGGGACTTTGCCTACGTGCGATAGTAGCGAGATTCCCCTGAAGTTGTTGCAGTTGGACCGGTCGCCCTTCTTGTACAGCACTTTGATGGTTGCATGCTTCCACTCTTGCGGGATCTCTCCTCCGTTCCACACGTCGACGAGGATGGCATGCAGGCGCTACAGGACGACGGGTTCGTCGTCATCGATCTTGAGCAACTCGGCAGGGATGGAGTCATGGCCGGGTGCCTTCCAGTTCTGCAGGCCTTTCGTTGCCCGTTCCACCTCCTCGAGGTCTGGCGTCACTCCCAACCGTCGGGTGGCTCGCGTCGTTGGTCGTTGTGTCACTTTTTCGGAGATGTCTGGGTTCAGGGTGGGGGACTTGGTGTTGAGGAGGGTGCCGAAGAATCCCGCCCATCGCTGGAGGATGTCTTACTTGCTCCGAAGCAGCACGCCATTCTCGTCCGTGACGAACTGCTGCCCCCCCGCTTGTTTCCCGCTGAGGCCCACTGATCTCTTAAGGTGATTAGAAGGACTGCATACGGTTATCTTAATTCTTTAATATTTGAATATTATTAATAGTCAGATGCCCCAGAGATTTAAGCGGTACCCTACCGGCTATACGGGGTATTTTATGTGATTTTCAGCACAAGGTCGTATTAATATGTTCGTCTCCGCGAAATTTCAAAGTGAGATCCACCCCAAGATCCAAGTACCGAAGAAAGAGTTTATCAGCAATTATGAAAGTCCTAATACTCGAATATAAAAGCGAACCAGAGGCCTACAATACGTGCATCATATACGTACGGGGTAGTTACTTCCCTGCCGCTTGCTTTGATTGGGTGCGGCTGGAAAATTGACGAAAAGGAGATCGAACCCTCTGCCGGCGTACCTATATGTCGTACGACACCGTAATTTGTTTCCCAGTCAAAATGGTACGGGGGATCCGTTGAGTCCTCTATAAATAAGCGTGTACTATGGTTTGCATGACGCCCAACCTGTACCGGAAACAACAGCTGTCGCAGTGTACGTATACGAAGTATACTACTGATGAGGATACCTGTAGTGAGCGGGGAGCTACTACTATTTTGTGGTATTTGTTTTTCATTCATTTGACGCCGTAGGTGCTTCATCCGGCATGTGCTCGAGTTCATGATACTCGTACATACACATACTATATACAGGTATATTTTCGCTTGCAGTACTACAGCACAACAAGTGCAGTAACCACCACAAAAAGGACCTGTTTCCACACTGGAATCATGTCAGGTTCCACTACAAGATCCAAAGAATGACATTAAATACGGAACCAAGTAACTAAGCCTCGAGAAACGCGAGCTAAACGTTGATACGTGGAGCGCTGTGCATATCAAAGAAGTTGTTTAGCTATGGCTCGTGCCTGTCTCTAGCCCCTCGAACCCGGGAAGAGGATGGCTGCCTGCTGTAATATCACCTCATGGCCGTCATGCGGTGACGTGAAAAGGTCCACGAACGCCGCGTCGTCGTGGTTGACCGCTTCACTTCCCTGTTGTACGCCCGAAACGCTGTTGCCGGCGACGGCAGTAGTAGTCGTTTCCGTAGGTACTGCTGTTCCCCGTGCTGCGCCTGCCGCCACCCCGATCCCCCCTGGCTGAACCGGCCCTTCCCCCACGCCCACCAAAGGCTTCCGCAATTCATCCACGGTGGGGAGGATGACACATCAATGCGGAGACTTGAGAAGGCCCTCGGCGAGCGCCAGTTTTGTGGCACTCTCCACCATATCTGAAAGCGCAAAGGTTCTCCGGAAAACAGCCGATCCATGGCTGACCTGCTTGGTTCCTTCGGCCTGCGTCATTACTGCCAGGAAGTCCGGCTCTCCCGCCAAAGGGGGAAGCATTGCGATCAACGGGCACATGCGGAAGGACAACTCCATGCAAGAAGAGAGGTCCCTGTGTCTGCGGACGCTGCACGGCTTCTCATCCCTTGTGTAGATGCGGGCCGGATCGCAGAAAGGTGCTGCCCCCAAGCCCTCTTCCGACATGCAGGGGAGGTCGGCGATCGGAGTGCTTGGGAGCAGGAAGGTCGCCGTGTCGAAATTTGGGATAGGCAAGTTCCCGAGGGGCGGCAACGACTCCGCCGTGGGAGGCAGTTGCGCCGTCGTGGTCACCTGGGGCGTCCGAGAGGGAACCCTGTGCGAGCGCGTTCCTGAACTCGCAGTCCTTGAGCACGTCGACATTTTCCTCCTGCTATCGCTCAGTGTTTTTCCCGTTTCCCCGTTCTATAATCTGGCGTTAGGTATTCTCAAACAGCAACGATGAGGCATACACTGTGTAGGTAGATTGGTTCCAAGCGAAGTACTAGATCCACTTCGGTATCCTCGGTAAATGCGGATCTGTTGATTGTCGATTTAACCTCCGGTATATTGATAAAAACAACAATTAAGCTCACCACACTTCCACGCAGAAAACGCATGTCGTGCGCCAAATCAATCCGTCGCTCACGACGGCGTTCGGGTTAGCCTCGAACGCTGTTAGCCAACTCCAAGACGTGTGCTAGCCGCATGAACCGTATAACCAGAGTAGTAGCGTGTTTCCTTGAGAGCGATATGACAGCATCAAAAATAATGATACATGTATTGCATTCAGTACCAAGTCGCCATTAAATAGCAACACATTTCTCTGCAATACGGGCCATTAAAATCTCGTGGGCACGAAGTCATAGTGACATGGAAATTATGAAAATATGTTGAATACACGGGGAGCGAGTACAAAAACACTTTATACTTCGTTACCAGGATCGTTTTTCTCTTCTACCAAACTTCTCGCTCAGTGAATGTCGACGGGTCGCCGTGAAGATATATTAGTTAATATATAACGATCAAAAAAGTTAACAGCACGTTTGTATGCGATCGCCCGGTCCGTACCGTAGCACGTAGCGAGGCTGTTGTTGTTCGCCACGTGGCTCTGTCCCTGCGGCTGACAGTTTCCGCTCCCAAAAGCACAAAACTGCAAGGCCACATATATTTATGGATGACAGGCTTTCGGGTATAGCAAAACGTTACGTAGCCGTCCGGTGATGCGTTTAAACAAATCCGTTTTTTTAATAGGCGTTTCTACTGAGGGAGGTAGTGCTGCGTCTAGCTCCGTCAACTGAATTCCTATATTAGGGTGTACCCATCGAGGCACGTGGGCGCCGGTGGTGATGCCATCTATCTCGCGATCGAGTTGTTGTCTACCCGTGTGCAGGCGGTCATGGGCTTGTTGGGCCCTTCATGTAAGTTATCGCGAGGAGGCGATATTCCGGCCGCGCAAACCACACCATACTGAAGCCAATTCGTGGCATGCCTGTTATCGTGTTTAAAAGTTTATGTTTGTCACGAATAAACCAACCTATACCGTACAACTCTGCGTAACTACCACAACAGCTTACAATAGTGTATGCTGCTGCACAGTTGGCCATGTTGTAGTTTGCGCTTCGACATATGCATATATTTAATGGTGTATTCCAAACTTGCACACTCATACTTAGCGGCCTCGTTCTTACTTCAGACTCCACACTCTGCATACATAAGAAGCTCGGTTGGTATATGCGTAAATCGTGGAGGTGTTTTTTCGAACGCCTCCGTGTCTTTCGCGCGCAGGATTTAGTGGAATATTGATAGACTGACTCGTGTCGCAAGATAATTGGAATACCGAAACGTCGGTGCCAGGATCGCCTACTGACAAGCGCTCGGCGTTGTGACGCTCGTGTCAGGGAACAAGTCATCGGCTTTCCTTTCTAGCACCGGTGCTATCCATACTTTGTCAATGCGGGTAGTATCTTATTTAATATCGCTTGATGTGATGACCCCCCCCACCCCCCGCCCACACTGTGGTCCTAGGGTGTTTCGCTCGCCTTGTTCGCCCAATATGGTAGCTATAGCGTCTCCTCGTGTTTCAAGATACGTATGGAATATGATTTTCGTTTTCCCTTTGGATTCCGGCAGGTGCTATTTATCTATTCACCGGGGGTTCGATCTATGTTGACGGAGATATTTGTTTCTGCTCCAACACGGCGAGGGATAATGGAGGTGAGCAACTGTGTGTAACAAATCAGGCAAATCACAGTAGAAAATATCACGCCCCCTTCTACTGCAACCAAAACGTCACAGTCAGGTGTAATGGTCGGATTACAGCGCGCATTCCGTCTATGTTAGTAGTGGTAATTTACTTCCGACGTCTGCACTGAGGCAGGAACCCTCCCGTTCCCGTTTATTGACCCGCGAGAGCGATGGGACGAGCCAACGAGCTGACCTGGCTAGGGATACCCTGTCCTCTTATACCTAGCGTCCCTTACAGTACCACCTTCTACCTCAGTAGCACGTGTCGTACACGTGCCCTGATAAACATAATATTCAGTGTATGACAGAAACCAGGCAATAAACATATACTGTCGAGCGTTTTTTCTATGTCTGCGGTTTACGAACCGCTAGTTGGTGTCTAGCAGGTCTCACGCAACGCGCAGCCAACTCGAATGAGACTGTCGCCGATACATTAGGTTCCCGTGTTGCGTAGTTTCGTTGCCGTTGCCGTTGACGTTTGTACTTTGTCCAGGGAAGCCCATATTAAAGTAAAACATGGCTGCCCATATCTGAATGTGGCCTTCGTGACCTAATTACAACTTAAAGGATAACTGGTATGATAAATGTATGACGCATTCTTCATGGCAGAGCAAAGGCAAGGCGTGGGGAGTGTGTGTACCACGGACACGTTTACACGTTCGCGTTGAACTGCTACATGACCTCCATAATAGAGGCAATCGAGCTCACAACATCAAATAACATACTCGCTACTTGCGACATGTCCTTCATATGCGGCGAACCTTATATGCACCTACAAGCGTTTGAGACCGAGCTTCGAGTACACAAGTGACATATACTGTTCCTATTACCTGAAATACGTTATGCCAAAGTTCTAGAACTTGATGTCACCCCATCGATCTTCGGCGTTTGATGGTAAACCACTTGTGAACCATTTATGTTGAATAGGAGCATTATCCTTCGAAATTTTATTCAGCGTATTTGCGAAGCCAATCTTCAGGTAATAATAATGGGACATTACGCTCGTCGAAATATGTTGTTGGATGCCGTGCGATAAACTATGCTTTTCGTCAATACCAACGATAGACACGCCTGAATTTGCATGTCGTCATTGTTACCTGTCTTACCCTGGGGGAGAATCTTCCGTTTTGATGTCTTCCCCAGCATGTTGGGTCGTCATCCACCACATATATATTAATTTGTGCAACCGACGAAGTTGTTCTTCTACGACCCAATCGTATTTGTACGTGCAATATGCCAATCGTTTGTCGAAACCTTTCTTCGTTTTAAATAAGTGCGTCAATATATGGCTAGGGTGTTGCCTCAATCATACCGCCTGTTGAATTCGCAATTATACAGGTGCTATTCGTGGCTTCAGCGCGATCGTCGAAATGGCAGGCACAGAAACGTTTGTGAACAATTCGGCCGAGAACGGAGGTGAGAACATAAACGGAATGTATATCACCGTAGGCGCCAAACGTTGACACGGCATGAACTGCGGGACTGAACATACCCCCTAGGCCGTACTAATGTTTCTCCAGCACAAAACTACACAAGGCGTTCGATAAAACGGATCCCCTGCCCCAGACCTGGAGTAGACATACACCCGTCATGTCGATTGTCATACACATATGAGCCGCAAGTCGTCGTGTATCGTTTCCGCTGGGTGCCCATGTTACGACAGCTGGTTTGCACCGTTTTTTTATGCATCTGTTGATTCGTCGCAACTGAAGGGAGCATGGTGTCAACCGCAACATCAGTGTTTGGGGTACACCCACAAAGTCTATTATGAAGTGAGGAGCAGCTTTACGTGTGCTAGAAAGTTTGCGGTGGAGTTTGTTTATCCTCAATATAAGTGGGTATGGCATATCGAAAGTAGGCTACATTATGGGGCAGCGGCCAAAAACAGGTATACCTGGTCCGTTTGCGGCCAAAAACAGGTACATACCTAAAATCAAGTCAAACACGCACTCCACGTGCCCTGCCATTGTTCCAAAGCTCGTTGTACCTGTTTTTGCCTTTTTAAAACCCAGGTATACCCGATGTTGCCTACTCTGCTCGACTTTCACCCTTGTTTTGTCGTTTTTAGGCCAACCAGAGGCCATTTATAGATGCACCCTAAAAAATGTCGACGTACGCGGAGACCCCCTCCTCTCTTCGCACCTCGCATCACACGCCACTCGAGCGACACACGTATATCTGCCTGCACACCTCCGCCCAAATTATACGAGATAGAAGGCTCCTCTTCGGGATTGCGGTTGACTTGGAATACCAGGGGTGTCGCAAGCTGAGAAGGGAGACTACAGCAGCAGGCGTTTGTTCATCGCACCATTAATGGCAGCTACTCGTATACGTAGCCACCGGGCGAGCACGAAGAACACGAACAAAATCAACTTTGCGCTGCAAGGAACGGCAGGGTCGCGGGGTGCGTTGTAAACTTGATTTTAGTATGTACCTATTTTTGTCCCTTAACGGACCAGGTGTACCTGTTTTCGGCCGCTGCCCTACTTTATTCATTCCCGAAACATTACAACTTGAACTCATGTGCCTGTCGCCCGCATTTGTCGAGCGGATCAAGACGTTTTATGCGTTTTCCCCGCCTTAACGTTTGTTGCTGAATGTTAGTAGTGAACAAAAACTGTCCATGTGATTGGTTTGATCCTGAAGTACCACGGGTGGTACGCAAAAAAATGATAACGGCCCTGGTTGGCGCTTTCGAAGGGGCATGACTCAATGCGCACGGGGTAGCTCGGCTCACAAAATGATCCGTTCGTCGACGTTCTTTGGCTTTTGTCCTGTATACAATCGTAGCCAATCTCCCCCAAGCGGGGAACTGCCCAGGAAACTACTCCTCACAAACTTAGATGTCTACTTGCTGCTGTCATTAAACACACGACACAAGTCCGAAAGGTCCGCAATATACACAATGCGAACAAACGTAGGGACGGCGAGACTGGTTTCAATCATTCGAATTTTAATCATAATCATCACACGAATGCTTTGAATCGGTAGCGTAGTGACCACAACATTGTCAACATGGCCATGACTAGTAAGCACCTCGAGCTCATCCTTACAATCTCGTGTCGGAGGGAAATATTAAGTATTTGTAAAATTCTGCGCGACTTGATGGGGCCACAGGAATGGTCCGTAGCTTTGATGCGGTGTCGTGTTTGCGAATTCAAAGGGCGAAAGCGTCCAAGCAAGGGCAATAATTCTCCTTGATCCCCCCGAAGTCACCTGGCTTATGGATTCATCAGGTGACCAAATCGTTCACAAGCTATTGCGCAACACGTTTGCAGCATCATAACAATCGTATCAGTACGATCGTACTCATCGTTGTATCGGTCGCTGTAACCAGGACCCGAGGGCAACATACACCCGGGGAGGTCGCCGCGATCTTATAGCTGAAAAGCGACATTCACGCTACTGATCGTCAACCCACAAACGACCGGGTTACCTTGCAGTACACAGCTCATGCGCCGCGCCAATGGCCCAGACCGTGTATCACCAACGGTAGAACCGTTACTAGGTTTCCTATGGCTCGTGTTATTAATCCGGGGTCCATGAATACCGTATTATGTATACCACCTCGAACAGCAGCACAATCCCCCACTCTTGATACCAAGATCGGCCTCCTAATGTTTTGTTTCCGATACGGCGGCAGTAAATCAAAACGTAGTGCTACGCGTAGCATTCATGGTAGTGGTATTACCTAGGCTGTACGAGGAGCGATAGCATTGAATACCAACCAGTAACGAACACGCAAAAGTGGAAGCAGCAGCATTAGTAGTAGTTGTTGTAGCAGTAGTAGAATGTAGTAGTAGCAGTAGTCGTAGTAAACATATCAACTGTAAGAGCGGTAGATGATACCGGGAATACGCAGTGTGTAAAGTCTGGGTGTGAACTTAAACCACTGCAAAACAGCAATTGTCCAACACACACCGAACTAAACAAAGCCCGAAGGAACACGTTGCGGTAAGTGTAAAGCGCACATTACTGACCCGAATACATGAGACGCACAAAACGTTATCCGACTCGCCCACGTTCAAGCTGTCGTAACGAACCCTTCCAGTGTAGAGCGAGTCTACTGAACGGTTCTCAAGAGAGATTGCACTACTCGCTCAAAGTCATCAACCAACCAGATCCAAAGACATGTGTCTGTGAACAAAGAAACGCCAATGAACTGACTCGGTAGAGTTTCCTTTAATGCGCCGTAGTGTCCCCTTAGGCAATAATTTGGTCACTGCAAAAAACGGAATGGTGTCCAATCACTGCCTGGGTACTATAGTGCAGCTGAATTTCACCACCGTTATTCGTGTACGGATAGCAGACGATACGTTAATCTTCCCCAGGTACATTATGCTTTTCGTACGTGTACATCGCCGTTCTGGTACCGAAGACACTTCTAATGTGTAGTAATGAGGCATTTCTACCAGTCAAACCACGTTGAATATTCGCGTGTAACAAGGTGCTCTGAGCCCACCCTGCTGGTGCTGCCGAAAAAAAGTGTGTGATACTTTTCCATATGTTACCCCTTGTAGAACGAATCAGGGGGGAAATGGACCCCATGCGGGTTGAAAATAAAAAAGAACAAACGGCGGGGGTTGCCGGGCTCGGGTGCTTGAGCTTTTAGTGGCATGCGATATATTATATACAAATACAATATCGTTGGTGTTGAAATACGATAACTCCTCAGTATTCCATCGCGCTACTATTGAGCCAGTTTCGCGAAATCTCGCGATGAGGTTCATCTCTCGGTCGGCTTCTTCCTAGCCATGCTCGGCGGCGCGTACTCTGCTCAGCCTGCCAAGGACGACATGGGACTGGCACAAGCCGTGCTGCACGGGCGTGTGGCCATTTTATCATATGATTCATTTCTAACAGGCTCACGAGATACGGTTATGGCGACGGCGTGGGGGATGATCTTCCGTCTGAATCTCGTGGTCAACACATATGTACCTCGTGCGCCCCTCAGGAGCGTTTTCTAGGGGTTGCGATCGAATTATCCACTATCGTGCCTGCATCATGGTTTGTACCGGAGTTGCCCTCGCGTGCGATCGTGTCACTATCATTATGTGGGCGGTGGACGCTTCAACGTTCACACGCAATGTAGTAATCGCAAGCATTTTGTTTTTGAAGAACATGTTCTCCCGTGATTTACAAGCATGATCCAACATCGGGTTTCGTGTGTCGACGACCGACACATGTATTAATATGCCATTGGTTTCGTCACGCGTACTGATACCCTTACACACCTACCAGAACTATAGGATCACACACACATCTATAACAGATGTGATGTATATACGCCGTACTGCAATATAGTACTGATGTGTGTTGTTCTTCGTATCATATGTAATGCTAGTGGTGTTATTGTTACCAATATGCCCTTATTTCGGTACTATAGACACATGTCACGTATATATATGATATGGTGCTCTGCGTATGTATTCTATTGGTTGCTGCTGGTGCTCGCGGTTGTACATCTGCCACCCATGCTGTTACTTATACAGTTACTTATACAGTATACTATACCGTCGATATGTTTTCTCTATTAATGCTATTAACCGTACATTGCTGTTGCCGTACATCGCTTGGCAGTACCGTAGACTTTGTGCGGCCTCGGCTTACTTCTAGCACCACACCTCTCTTCACCATGACGGGCATGCGCGAAGCCGCAGTCGGACTTCAGCCCATCGCGAAAATATTTACTGGTATATCAGGACCCTGCAGCACTTCGCGGTGGTCATGGAGACCTGGTCGCTGGGATGCTGCGGACTAAGAGCCCAACGCGTCGGTTTTCCACTGCTGAGAATGAGCTCGTTCAGTTGCTTATCGTACACGTTTTGAAACCCTGGCGCGAGCACTTGACGTACTATAATTCATAGGCAGATTCCCCTCCAATTTATTGGTCAATTGATATGGTCAGGAAAGTGGTTTTAGCTTAGGGACGGCGAAGAGATACGAAGGAGCACCCGGGGGGAAATGACAGGCCCACACCGATGGTGTCTGGTGGAACGTAGGTGAAACTTAATATTGATAACACAAAAGAGAAGTACATGAAGAGAAAGAGGGAGTAAGACAACGAGTAAAATTAGACGAAACTCAAGCCGCAAGTTTGTGCACAAGAAAGGATGCTTTGTGCAGGGAACTCTCTTTGTCTCTGCGGTTTTCTTTATTTAGAGCGCTGAGATATCAAAATCATAACGCATGCTACCTATTGATAAGGATGGCAAGGATACTGATATTATTCATGCAATACACCAGGGCAATAACCAATCTCCGGTGCTCGATGTAAATAGTAGGTCTTAGTGTACGATTCCCCTGCATGAGGACCAACCCACCCGCAGTTATACGTCATGGCTACCACGTGGTTCTATGATGGGAAATTATTTACGCTTTGAGTCAGATTTTCTATTTGGTAGTACGACATGTATCGTTTTCGGCGCGTATCTATCTTCCTAGGGGATCCTCTGTATGACACATCCACTTCACGTACATGATACGGAACTACATCCACTAAAACCCCACCTGTTAATATCTTCTTACTGTCGCCGTCGGCTGATTTCCTGACAAAAGGGCTTGCCTTGAATGAGCACAGCACCAAACAACAGGCATGCATAACAACGCTCGTCTCCTCTTGGCCGAACAAGGAAACGTGACCTTGACCCCATATACTTTGTTGAAGGTTTTAACCCCGGCCGAGGCGAATGAAGCGGTGTATACAACGTCTGTCACCCTTGACACTAGACGTTGCGCAATTCAACTTGGAACAACATCATCCATAAACACCCTCGCCTAAGTGTAAAAGGGAAAGGAAGAAAACCCATGCAAACCAAGGTGCCTCGACGTGCATCGTATCAAGTTCATCCCGGTAAAACCAGGTATATAGATATGACGGTCGTGTGAACGGCTATGCACCCAGCGTTGACGAAACTCGCGGCGTGCTCTGGTTATGTGTGTTTCCTTGGGTCCTTCAGCTTTCGAAAGAGTTTGAGGAGCGTTTCCACAGCTGGATTGTTTTCAAGAACGCTCTTGCAACATGTGCACAATACATGTACCTAATACGTGCGTCTCATATCGAATCTGCGCTGCACGTTGAAGGGTCCACGTGTACAAGCCGCTGCAGTTGCCGATCGTAGAACACCTTGCCTTCACATGAAGAGTAGTGAACACTACAGACAGGATTGTGAAGTATACTTGGAAACCGCAACACACGAGGCCCATCAGGTTTATTGTGATATGAACATTTCGCAGGAGACATTTTGTGATAGATTTCTGTCAATTGGTTTCCACGCTAATTTTTCTGCTCTAACTATCGTTGATCCTCGTAAGATGAAAGATATTTCTCGCCCCTCGTACCCGTGTTTCCGATCGACTCCAAATACCAGATGCTGTATCGGAATACATTAAAGTAAACGTCGCTAGTTTGAGGCAATGTGTTTGACACAATGTGCTTTTGCCTTTAAATGAGTCGCGGCTTAGCAGATAGCGGGTGGTGATCCAAACTGTAGTGTCCACGGCAGGTTGAAGTTATCTCATCATTGGCCTTTTTCGTGTACTCAACATAAGCCAAGATATCGACGTTGAGGTGATGCAGTGCTGGAAATTGGTTAGACATTGGTTGGAACTTAGTGTAGAAGAAAAAAGGAAACGTCCCCACCAAACATATGCACTCCACTTGTGGACAACTACCGGTTTTCACACGCAAGAACAGCCCACTTTATTGAGGGTGCGGGGTTCTCCTAGCCAGAAACGACTCACTTTTTTTCGTGAATTCGAAGTCGCGAGCGAGCAGCAGGAAACACTCTAAAAGCCGATGAATGAATTCGCACGCGCGGGAGTCATACGATGAAACCCGATTGCTACTAAACGTGTACTGCTCTTCAGGCATACACGTATGTCGAACAGTTACGAGACGCACCCGAACCACCTGCAGAGGAGAAAACATAATATCACATGAGAGGTATAGTATGTTCGGGCCCAAGGAAGGAATTCAAACTGTTAAAAATAGTAGCATTGGAGTGTTCGCAACAGAGGTTGAAACATCAATACTTTCCTTCCGCTGAAAACGTGCAATTCCTACACGTTCATGATTCAGGTGTGTTTGAAAGTGGGGGAAACAAAATGCCACAGCCGACGACTCCGAAATTGAGGAAGGGAGTCGGGTTGCGCGGCAACGCAGCAAACCATATCTATAATGTAAACCAAAACCAGCGTACGAGTAGCAACGGCATCCCAGCAACGATGGTGGCGGTAATGCTAACGGCAGTGCCCCCGCGTTTATCCCACGACCGCAAGCAGCACCAGAGCTAGAGTGACAGGTCCGTGATGGTAGCTAACAGCAGCATCCGCTTGACCAGCAAAAACTAACAGCACCAGAAGCCCCAGCAGCAGCGGCAGCAGGAGCAGCAGCAAGAGCAGAATCATAACCAACAGCTTCTAGTTTTACATTTTCATTTTTGGGACCGACTATTGTTCTCGTCGTGTACTGCTTCTGCTGCCCTCGACCCACGCGCGACACCGCGCTGGCGCGCTCAGCTTGCAAGCATGCCCGGCGCCCGAAATATTTAGACCGTGGCGGCGCACCGCCGCTGCTGCTACTGTTGCTACGGCCGTGTGCTGGAATTTGAATGCCACACGAACTGCCAACCTGTCGCGCTTTACCAGCAAGACGGTACGAGCGCGTGTGCCTACGGGTACTCGTGCTCGTACGAGTAGTGCTTTCTGAACGACGCGTCCTCAACGACAACAAGCCGGCAAAAGCGTACCATAGCGGGCCGCTGTTTCCTCGCTGGCAACATCCGACGCCGTTCGTCCGTGTGTTAATTTAGCTACACCTCTCGAGGCTCTGTGCTCTCAATGGTTGTTTTGTTGCGGGCGAGGCATGTAAGACTGTATGGTGTGTATCAACGGATGATATGGAAAGCAAATGATTACCGTACATCGTCAAATTCCTACTGTACCTTCGATGAAGTACTGATGTGCCTTGTTTGCAACAATTTACCTCGAATACAACCGGTGTTTGTTTTCGGGACGGCAATCAAAACTCAACGCTATCGCAAACACAAAATATCTTTATATGTGCAGCAGTTTACCCGAACAGTTGATATACCGATACTGTTTGAAGGTTCCGTACTCTACTTTGGCAAGCGCCTTCGCTCGCCTACTCAGCTACCCATTCCTGCGAGATCTCCCGTCACCATCATTGTTGTGGTTCACAACGGGTCCTCTGACCTTCCACTCGCCTATTCCTCGACACAAAAAAATTACTGGTTTGCGGCCTTCAAATCGCTACCGGTGGGTACTCGTACGATGCTTCAAAAGTTGTATTCGTATCTACTTCGGCTCCCGAGTGCACGAAATGGGCATCGATTTCGTCTAAACCGTAAGCTGTTTTGTGCAGAGGCTTCGATATGGACTTCAATTGTCGCCTTATCTCTGACCCCATTAGCACAGCAAGCAGGCATGGCTGGTTTTGGGTTTTTCCTTGTTGCAGATATATGTGGCAGTACGGGGGGGTGCCTCGCGTAATGTGTCTCGGGTCCCTACCGTGCCAAGCTCCACACCTGCCGGAAATATTGAGGATTGGCTGCTGCTGCTCCTGTCGTTGCTGTTGCTTTTGCTGTTGTTCCTGTTGTTGCTGTTGCTGTTGCAGCGGCCGGCAATGGCGACAATGACGTTTCTATTTGTTAAGTCGTAAACGTGTGTATCGGTCAAATATCGACGTTGAAGCCGCGACTTATTCTAGGCGCACACCGATGGGTATAGAAGGAAGCACTGTGTACGGGCAAACACCATTGCTAGCTAGAGAGCTCAAATGACAATTTTGTCTACCTTTCTGTCACTGACATCAAGGGAAAGTCCTTGCATTCGCTGCGTGTTCAACAGCTAGTTTCCACGTGAATGCGCTGTAGTTTCACTGATTGTTAGCGCGGTCGGCAGGTTTCAGTGCGCGTCAAACACGCCGCGCTTTGGCGTTCATGACGGACGTTTTAGCGAAACCAATTATACCCCATACCCGGTCTAAAAAGTGGTAGTTGTCATTCTTCTCCCCTTTTATGGCGCGGGAAAGCAACCTGCTTTTTTCGTGGTAGCTTGTGTCGTCATAGAGCCGGTGCGCTAGATCAAAGCCATTACGCAGCAGTGTTCTCTCGTGGAAATCGCTACATCGTCATGTTGCCATGGCGAGTGGTGTCGGCCGTACGTGCATCTTGTCCAGTTATGTTTACTTCTGGGTCGTACAAGCAAGAACATCATACAAGCAAAAATACCAACTCGCGCCACGTGGCATCAACCTTCTGGACCATGGTCCCGAGAACTCCGCAGCAGCACTCGGCCTTGGTAAGGTGGTCAGTCACGCAAAAGAAGCTGCTGCTGTCGGTTAACGTCCACCGGCCTGGGCGGTCGTCGATTGAGACACTGGGTTGCCTTGCCTTCGGATGACGGGGCCGACCCCAAACGCTGGTGGTGGTGTTGAAGTCGGCGATTTGGCGGTGTTGAATCAAACCAGCGTCGTACCTGATACCTGGTATGCTTCCAAGTCCAAGTTCGATTACCGACCGCAACCGACAACCCCAAGAGCACAGCAGCAGCTGTCCGCTTTCGCTAGGAAGATCGCCCCGCGATAGAAGCTGTTGCTTCGTGTTGACGTGTGTAGGTCTTCGTGGACGTCGCCTGGGAAAGGGGCTTGGCGTAAACTAGGTTGGCAGGGACGGACCCAAGCCCGGTAACGTCTCCTGATTATGATCAACACAAACAATGCCTTTTTCTTTTTAATACCTCATAGTCATCAGCTTGCTTGGCAGATACTTGATTTGTGTATCACAATAGTAGTGGTATTCCGAACCATGACAGGGCGGGGCCGGTATAATAGCTCACGAAAATTAAAAACCCAACAGTAACCGGGCCACGATCCTAATCCTATAACGCAATCCACTGACCAGGTAAGTTGACACAAGCAGTCAACCACGTACCGGCCGACCCACCGACACCCATCCACTCAAACCCACCCAAACACTCACGCACACACCCACACTCACTCACTCACACCCACCCACCCACCCACCCACGTACGTACGCACTAACCGATCGACACATGCACCAACCAATCGGAACATGCACCAACGGATACACCCGCCCACCACAACAACAATGTATAGCAGTGTGAAGCCAGAATATACAGCAGCACCGCAATAGCAGTAGTAGTATATAACCTATTTACAGCGGCAACAGCAGCAGCACCAGTCCAGCAAGTAGCAGCACGCGCGAACGTAGAACGGACAAAAATAAAATGCCAGCATCGATGCAGATCCCCTGTTTAGCACTTACGTAGAGCAGTGACCCTTTTTTTTTTTTTTTTTCGGGTCGATTTGCGTACGTCTGAAGGCTTTTTGTCTTGAAATTAGTGAAAAAACAGCTTACGTTCGCAGGTTTGGGCGGGGTTCGATTCTGGCCGACGTTCTGTAGATCTCTATTTAAACTTTTGGGGAACTCTTCGAAAAAACATCTTGCTTTTAGTGCGGAAAACAAAACTTGAAAGTAGTGGGAAACATTATATTGAAATTAGTGAGGCTTGTTTACTTTATTTTAGTGTAGGGGATAGACTCCGTGCGGGAAAACCCTCCGAATACGCCGTGAACCCCTCCCCTCTCGCGGATCCGCCCTGTTCCAGAGGACTGAGTTAACCGTCCGCGGAAGACCAATATCCCCCGTTGCCCGCTCGCCGAGTTCGGCGCCGGTGCCCGTTCTCTCGGTGGGATCGCCGAGGGCCGACGCGTGGAACGGCCAAGGCCGGGGTGCAGCGGCGATCGGGGTCGGGCGCGCGCGGTAGAGTCGGTCTCCCGCGGGGCATATCGAAACCGACATAGTCGTGAAGATCCCAAACGACGTCACCACTGCCGCTAGAATCAGCAGCGGCTGGGCAGATCCACCGCCGTCCGTTCGACTCATTCGCTGGCGGCATGCCTTTTGCACCTTGTCGTTCTGACGAATCTATCTTCGTAGAGGAATACCCGCGTCGTGTCTCTAATCGTGCTAGTATCAGCGTAGGCTGTTCCAAAAATGAATAATACACACAGTAGACCATTCGCACAGGACCCCACCTGTACAGAAAATGAGCAATGGCCCTATTGTCCTCGTAGGGGACAATTATGTAGGAACCGCAGAGGTCGTGTTGAGCGGAGCTACACAAAGAAGGGACAAACGACGGAGTCCGTGCCTCCGTCATGACGAGACTATCCGCGCCATTGTTGTACCCGTATAACGCTAGGTGAACACCGCACCCAATAAATATAATACGCTTGTATCTTCATAACACGACCCCGGCTGCTAAAAACATCCGTATTCTAACCAATAGCCAGAGGTTCGCATGAAATTTCAGAAATTCCGGAATCGGCTTGATGCTTGCCTGGGGCGATTGTAAGTTTGGTTGTATCGAAGTTAGTCTGACTTGCCGGCTTCTGCCGTGTACCAGGTAAGCACTACAGTTATCGTTCGGACAACGGTGGTATTTATTTGTGTTCGTGTTTCAGGGTTGAAGGACTGCAGCTATCTCAGTTTTGAACTCTGCAACAGGAAGCCAGCCATGACCCCCGGGTAAAATGTAGGACGCTCGTTACGAGTACGCAGCACAAATAATATAATATTTCGTTAGACTCCGTTATTCCGGCAAATGAAAGCCGCAGGTAGTACCGCATCTCGACTTTCTGGCTGGGTTATATTCGCGCTGCAAGTGCGCGTGTTGCTGCGGTGAGACACGTCCATGCGAGAAGAGAGAAATTGTTTGTGTTTATAACAATACGGCATATTCGCAACGGGTTGCGTGTCTCCATGCGCCATTATTTTACTTCGGTTGTTGTAGGTGTCTGTGAGATCTGCCATTGCAGTTGGCCGGACGAATAGTGTATTATTATGGAATGATTTCGTCGGCATCCTGCATTTACCTGATTTTTAATAACTGGCCGGTTGCATGCGCGGACGAGTTCAAACTACTGTAAGTCGTAGCACCATTGGGTTCCTTGCAAGCCTTCTTCCATCTGGCGGTAATGCCTGCGCTACGGTGTCATTATGGAAAGCGTCCGGAGACGGTTTCTATATCCCCAACGGATAAAGTTCTTCGCGTTTCTTTGTATTATGTCTTCGATCAGCCTCCCTTCCAAGTACTCGGAAAGTTTCGTCGGCTACTGCCGTCGCAATTCCCACGGTCAAGGGAGCCGTTCAGAGAGTTCGCACCGCCGCGCACGATGGTCTTTTCCCGTAGCTTATAATCGGCCCGTCGGATGACGTGGGCTCCTATATTTTACAACAGACACACACCTACGCGTTCTCTGAGTTTAAAAAGTATCAAGTACACCGCAGTTGTACCCATGCGCGCACGTCATTTAGAGTAACGTCAGAGGTGCATCAACTACGCAAGCCTCGCCACACACGGCAATTGTATGGAAAACAGGTACGACAGAAACTATCGACCGAGTCTACGTGTTATATCGATCCCCGCAGTAAGATTCGTTGGTGCATTAGATAGGTTGGAGGAGTTAGTCAAGGCCTTCATCGAAACTCTTGCTGATGTGTTGAAGTGATTACGAGGTTCGATTTGTCCAAATTCCGTTGCACCAGGTACGCGTTATCTGAGTACCTTCGGCTCGGCTTACAACCAGTGTGCTGTTATTAAAAAAGATTTCGGCGTATTCACCTATTTAGAGCCTGACATAAAGTATAAGTTGCGGTAAACCTTTCCCGTCAAGTTGTCATTACATTCAATCGTACAACAGGCCTGGACGGGTATATATTCCCTATTGTAACTGCAACCTGCTCGGTGAAACACATGTAGATAATCTGGATAGCATCCTCATTGGCTAGGCATACGACTATTGCAACTATACATCACAAATCAGGGATAACATGTATTGGGGCTACAGCTTGCTTGAGGCGCGCTGTTCGTCTGAGAACCGTGCGACAAAAAGCGCCACCACGACTGCACCGTGGCATGGATAATTACTCAACGTTTTAAAATTACGTTTGATGGATATATATTTTTGTATGCATCGCCGATTTTGTTTTGCGTCTTGGGATGAAAAGTGTAATAAAACACTGTGATTGTTCTTGTATCGGCCACATCACGAACCCCGGGTTTCTTCGGTTTGGGGGAATGTATCTGGAGTACCATGGCGGGAAGTGCCTCACGCGTGCAGCATTGAGACCCTTGTACGGTGTTGCACGCTATTTCAAAACTTTGTATAGGAAGGCTAAATCAGGGTCTCCGTAAATTCGATTGAAAAGGGATATGTAACATGCGACGCATGCTACGGTAGAGGTGCTCTGTACTTGTTCCGAGGGCGGTCACTTGAGTCGATCCATATCTCAACCGGAAACCGTTTTTGTACGGAAATAAACGTGCTACCCCGATTAACAATTCTATAAATATAAAACAAAAAAAGTGCGACACGAAAACTAAATTTAAGTGATTTTGGGTGAAGGAGCTCCGTCCTTCAGAAATAATTTCAGGCAATATGTGCTACCTCTATCGTAGCACGCGTCATGTCTCCAACCCCATGTACACACGTGCGAACGCATGCATTGCATCCAGTATGATGTGGATATTTCAGGGCTGAATTTTTTGGGATCAAGGCGGTCTGCACGATCCGGAAAAAATTGTCCAGTTGAGATGGGTATGAGTTATATTTCGCAGAGAACGTTGATCGGGGACACCTGCACCATTTAGCACATGTTTCTAGATGGGATCGGGTTTCGATTGATGTACCTTTGGCACACATGTTTGCCATGGTAGAATGTCAGTATTACCTGATGAATATACGCTTGCTTGTTGGGGAGTCGTAGGATCTGCATCGCGTTCGTCGGGTTGGATGTGCATTCCTGTATCACGTTTGAAAACCAGGCTTAAAATTGCATTCGAAGTTGGACCCGACCATCACAGGGAACTGTGGTTGACTAGAAATTAGGTGCGCCTGCAGCTGGGCATTTACTGATGCGTCCTGTCTTCCCTCACCGTAACATGAAAAGCACGTGTGTTGATTTGGCTCAGTACAGTTTGCGTACGTTTGGTCTCTGGCAAGGAATTACAGTGGTGAGTACAAGACCGTCGTGTCCGTCAGCCACTGTAGTACTTTTTTAGTTACGTCAACAGACAGTGTTCGACATCGTTAGTTTGGGTTGTGGCGTCCTCGACCTGAAATATACGTGATCGGCGATGTCGTTGGATTGCCACGTTGACGGTATCCGTGCCGCGCATTGCACTCTCTGATGGTCACTGTTGGTTATAAGAACTTCACTACAGCATGCACAAGTTGATAACCGAGTCACTGTGTGGCAACCGTATGTTCTATACCCATTTGTCAGTAGCATGGAGTGCTCTCGTATTCTAGCAGGACGCATGCTACGATAGAGGTGCACCACGTTTTTTCTGAGCTCCTCACTTGAGGAGCGTCATACCTCGCCAAAAAAATGATTTTGGAGGAAAATAAAAGTGCTGCCGGATGCGAAATCTCATGACCGACGTATTCTCTGAAACATTATTGGTCACAAAAATGAAAGTCCGACGAACTTGGGTTAAGGAGCCCGATCGTTCAGAAAACGATTCAGCCAAAAAGTGCTACCTCTACCGTAGCACGCGTCGCAGAACGCTTATGCAGGGGAGTATGGTTAATTCTGCGGTCAGTTTATTGTACGTTGTCCATTTCAGAAATTGGCGCCAGCGGCATAGTATTGCGATCAACCGTCGGTGTCCGCTACGGTACATCTCTATAGATCATCGGTCGAACCATTTAATATGCCGATATAGTTTTCGAGGCAAGAGCCGCGGTACGTTCACCGCCGGGTGTCATCTCCTGATAAAGGGTTCTACTGTACGTAAACATCATTTTGGGAATGTTCTACAGATGACACAGATCGTTCCTCGCGTTGCAGAACTACCGAAGCAGTAGCACTGTGTGCGTTGTAAGAATTTTCACAATAGAGCAAGACTGCAATAGAGGTGTTTTTGCACCCCACATATTGATGTAGGCTGTTCTTCTATGTTTAACTCGACCAACTCGGACCTTCCTTTTCTATAACCGGACGAGGGTACAGCCAGTCGTTCCGGTAGAGTAGTGGGCATCTTCAAAGATTACTATAATTGGTACCCGAGTGAAGATCTCACCGTGGTGAGAGATTTTGGCTTTATTTGAAACAAAAAAAAGGAACCAATTGCTGAGAGCGCCTTCGTGGCGTGGGTAGGCGTAATCCCACGCAAGTCGACGAGGGAAGAAAGGGCTGATATATTCTCACGATCAAAATGCAAGGCAAGAACCGTAGTGGGGGAGGAGGGGGAAGAGCCTTGTTTGCGACCCCGGATCAGAGTAACGACTGGGAAGGAGGGAGAAAGGAAGGGCGAGAAAACAAATTGGACGGACGAAAAAAAAACAAAAAACCTTGTCCAACAGGGTATTTGGAATACGAGATGAAGTTCGCAGCCGAGCTTGCTTAACACGATTCCAAGTGCCTGTCAACCGACGATCGGGACAATTTCGCGAAATTCGTCGCTTAACATGTTCGTTCAGTACTCTTCGTGCTTAACTTGAATCCTTGTATATATATTTCATCGAGGTCAATATGATTACGATATATGGTTCTTGTGTCTGTGTACATCATTACGAATTCGCCGGGCTTGCCTCGGCACCCTTGTTCAAGACCTTAGGGTCCCGGGAAAAGTTTCACATGGAATGTGTCGGGGTCGTCAAATGTTTTATTTCAGTAGATTAAGTTATATTGACGACACATGGTGATGGCATTTGTTTTACGCGCTGCCAGGTGCAATTGGTGCCTTTTCATCGACCATCAACATCATAGGGAATGCCTCTTTCGAGTATAACTCAGCGGTTCATGACGGAGGTGAGAAAGTGTACGCAATACATTTTGTCATAAACGAACCGAGTTGCTGGACTAGCGTTTCGACGTTGCAAGACCATTATACAGCGCCGAATACAAGGGGGGAGTTGTTCACGTAATTCCTGCGTCCAGATGTCGATTGTCGAGGTATATGGGCACGAGGAAGCTATTTTTGCGACCAGACTGCCAGGAGATGTACGCCCTTAGCAAGATCAAACGTAAACACCTGAAGGACATCAAGTAGTACAAACCAGTCTGTCGTGGTGTGAAGCAGAACGTTGTCGTCGACCGTATTAATTGTGAAGATATCAAACTTTCTCCTGGACAATTGTCACAGCAGGTCCCAAACGAGTTGGGTTTAGTTCTACCGTACCTGCTATATTCTAACATTTTCGATGGAGTATTTCAACCCTTATGCAAACTCTACCTACTGAGGGAACCAGAGGGTTCAGCTTGAGCCCGGGCGTTTGTTTTGTTTTCATTCCCCGACCGTTGACAGTGATGTTGCGACAGATAGACGCACATCCCTGTTTATGATACCGGTACAGTATATTCATAGCATATGTGCACCGAAACACTTTATGTGCGGGTTGAAGTGCCACCAACAACCCTCGCTCTCTCGTCCCAGTGGTAGAAACAAATCACCAGAGTACGACTTGACTCGTCATCTTTCTGTCTCGGCAACGGCCATACTGACACCAATTGATTTGTTCCCAAATTGCTGTACAAGCCGCTTGTGGAGTTGTATGAGGCGACTGGTGCTACGGTAGGGGGGTTATGTATAGGTGCTTTTTTTTCACATGAACAGAGCCACTCGGCCGAGTGGCTGCTGTACTGCGTTGTACTCATAATCTTTAGTTTTTTCTTTTGGTTCTATATGCAGCCCATTTGGAGGTTTTGTTACGCAACGCCAACAAACTATGTATAGGTCCAATTTTGAGTCATATTCGGAGCCACTATTCCGAGTGGCCAAACCCAGTAGTGAAAACGTGGACAACCCCCCCTTATCGTAGGATCAGTCTGCCAGCCATTTAGGCTCTAGTGCACAATCGGTCACAACAAGGGTACACATTGGTCGCAGAAGGGGAACATGATTCGACCTTGTTGATACATGTGTTTATCGCCTGGCTATCCAGTCGCATTTGCAGCCTTCACGTTGCCATGTGTCTAGGTAATCGACACCTGGAGGAGGAACGTACATCATCAACCCCGCGCTTGAAATAGTTGCAATGGTATTTCAACGACAATTCGTACACGCCGGTTTATGGACTCTATCGCGTGCACGTTCTCATCTTTGTCATCGTGTGCGGCGAACATGATACTTGAAAGAGGCACTGCCCTCGAGGTCGATGTCCGACGAAATAACAGACATTGCACCTGCGAGCAAGTACAGGGGAGGGATAAGAGCGTCTCTTCACCACATACATCTACTGAAAAAAGTATATAACGACTTTGGGACATTCTACGTCAACTTTGTCCGGAACAAATAAGACCCGAGAAAGGGTGCTGAGGCAAACCCGGCGTATTCGTTGTGGACTATGACTATAGTTACCGCATTTCGTAATCGCATCATCTACTGTAACTGGTCTGACCCACACAAGAAATCTAAGCTAAACACGCAAAATATGTAGGATCATGTTAGCGACGGATTTTGCAGAATAGTGGTGATAGTCGAAGTAAAAACGCTCGAAGCCGTGTAGAGTAGGCTGAGCTACAACCTTTACTTTAGGAGTAATGTGGTCATGTTAAAAAGGGGTGCCCTCGGATCAGGAGAGAAAAACAGAGTAAGAGTTGATCGATAGAGGCAGAGCATAGTGAGCAGATAGGCTACTGCTCTTTGTTTAGTGCAACTACTCTTGATTTGCTGCCACGCTTCAATATGTGTAAGTATACGTCGTCTAGAATATTACTGTTTTTGTAGTTCTGCAACGCGAGAAACGACCCTTGACATCTAGACTATTTTCAAAACAATGTTTCGACGCTAACTCCTTACCCCGGGAGGGGGTGAAATTTAACGACCGTAGTGCATAGATCATCCGCATTGGATATTTCCCATTGTTATGCGGAGACGACCATGTCTGCATCCGCAGCTAAGAACGTGCGTTTTAGCCATACCGGTGCCCACATGATTAAGGAGACATACCAAAGGCAAGCTCGGTAGGGTATACCGGTACCGAGGGTATATTTGTTGCGTGTACCGAACTTACCGAGGTGTCCGGTACTGGTATTGGAACAATACCGAACCTACCGAAGTGTCGGGTACTGGTACTGAAATAATACTGCACTTACCGAAGTGTCGGGTACCGGTATTAAAAAACAAACGAACTTACCGAAGTGTCGGGTACCGGTACTGAAAAAAATCCGAACTTACCTAGGTGTTGAGTACCGGTATTGGAAACACAACGAACGTAACGAGTGTCAGGTGCCCGTATTTACCATGGAAATACCCCCGGTATACTTCGGTATGTACCCTAACCAATATACTATAAGTACATGTTTACTTTTTGCATCAGTCAACAGATGGCGGCGTCAATGACGGAGAAAATAGCAATGCTGCCGCCACCATCTCAACCACGTAGCAAGCGGAAGCACGGTTAGCTGCAGCACCAGCCCCGACAAGAAAAACAACAGAACACAGCTGCAGAGGGGCAGAAGTAACAGCTCCAACTTGGGCAATGCGCTGCGGCTGTGGGCTCTACTGTATATTTGATGCAGTCCACGCGTGCCACTACCATCGAGTGCTCTCGCTTGAAGCCCGTTCTATGCCCCAATCTACCGACTTCGAAGCTTGCCATGAAGTTTACATAATCCGCTTCCTCGCGTAGTGCTTCTGCAGTTGCTGCTGGTACATCAGCGTTTGAATATAGTTAAAGCAGCGATATATCCTAGATGCCGCGTTCAAGTCCGTATCATATATAGGATGCATGATACGAGTACTTTCGCAGCTAAGCAGTGGGGGCTTCTCCCACTACAAGAAGCAGCGCAAGGCGTGCCATAGCACCGCCTTGGCGGCACCTCGAACCCCAACGGCGCGAGTTGGTAATGAGATAATCTATCCTTTCTGCTCCGTACTCTCGGAGATTGTGGTGTTGTGTATGCAGCCGTTCAAGCTCGGTGTGAGATGAGTGCGTTCTGTCACTCCAGCGTCAAGGACCATATACAAGTATATGTAGAGAAGACTGCTGCTGCTGCCCAAATAAATACCAGGTGCCTTGCATAATGTCATAATGCGTGTCCGCATTGAACATATACCCAATTCCCCGGTATCGAGGCCGCACCGATCACCTCCGGTATTGTTGGCGGGGGTATACCGGTATCCGGGGTATGTTCGGGTAGACGTACAGAACTTAATGAAGTGTCGGGTACCTGTATTGGAAACGTACCGAACTTACCGGAGTGTCGGGTACCGTTAATGGAAAAGTACCATACTTACTGAAGTGTCGGGTACCGGTATCGAAACAATACCGAACCTACAGAAGTGTCGGGTACCGGTATAAAACAAAGAACCGGAATTACCGAAGTGTTCGGTAGGGTATCGAGCCCGGTAAGGAACAAATATCGGTACCCCTGGTATTGCGGTCGGGTGTATACCGGTATCTGGGGTATATTCGGGCCGCCGTACCGAATTTAGCGAAGTGTCGGGTACCGGAAAAAAAAGAAATTACCAAAGTGTCGGGTACCGGTGTAGAAAAAATACCGAACTTACCGAAGTCTCGGGTACCGGTAATTAACAAATAATGCCCCCGGTATACTTCGGTACGTACCCTACCGACCATACCTGTGAAGCATATATATGACTGAGCCCTGTTTTCGAGCGATAGCCATACTCAAATAGTAAAGAAAAAGTACGTTCCACCGGCGATCGGCTAGTCGTGGTCGCCCCAACATAGGTCCTTGTCGATATAAAAACAATCACAATCAAGAATGCTTGTCGTTGCACTGCACGTAGTGCTGTAGGCTGTTCTGTGTTGTCTCACTTGATCAACTTGGACCCTCCTTTTGAATTTACGCCCGAGAGAACCCTTGTCCACTAGATCATATTTAGTACGAGGTGAGCTTCGCAGCCGAGCTGGCTTAACACGATTCCGAGCGTCTGTCATTCAACTATCGGCATGATTTGGCGAAATGCGTCGTTAACATGGTTGTTTAATACTCTTCCTGCTTTGTCTAGGTCCATTGTATAGACAATTAGTCGTGGTCTATATGGTTACGAATAGGGTTCTTGTGTTGTATGTCATATGTCATATCGAATTCGCAGGGCTTGCCTCAGCACCCTTATTCATGCCGTTAGGGTCCGGGGTCAGGTTTGACGTGGAATGTCGAAGGGTCGTCAATTGGTATATTTCAGTAGAGTAAGTATTATTGACGACATACACTTATGTCCTTCTTGTACTTTCTCGGTCAGTATTATACGCAATGGAACATGCCAGAAGTATGTGTGTCGTTACACCGAACAAAGTGTAGTAGCCTGTTTTGTTTTGTCAACAGTAGCTTGATCAACTTGTATCCTGTTCTTTTCGTTTGGCCCGAGCGAAAGGCTTGTTCACCACGAGCACATATGTGCCAAGGTAAAGTTCGAGCCGAGCTTGCTGAACATCGATTCAAATCCCCTGTCACTCGATTATAATCACTAGTCATCGAAATACGCCGCTAGCGTAGTGTTGTTCAATACACTCCGTGGTGTTCGATGCTTTGTACACGTTGGAGGCTTTATTGCGGACAAACTGGTTACGATTAAAGATAAGTTTGTGTTACGTCATATCCCATAAGGACTACGTCGGGGCTGGCTCGGCACGCTTGTTCATGACATAAAGGTTCCGGACCAACTTCGACGTGGAATGTCCCAGGATCGTGACATGTTTGTTTTAGGCAGATGTAGTGACGACACACTCTTGTTCCTTTTGGGTGTACCCTCGCGGGTGAAACCGTTGCCTCTTCATCGGACTTAAACATCGAGGGGAATACGTCTTTCAGATATAACTCAGCGTTCGATGATGGACGTGAGAACGAGCATGCAAAAAAAACGTATGTGATAGACCAACAAAGCTCCAAGGAAATATTTTGCATAGCGACGCCGTTGTATCAGAGTGCAGTACTGACTACAGGCGAAGAGTTGTCCACGTCATTCATCCGGGAGATGCAGACACGAGAAATATCATTTTGAGACCAGACTGTTGGGAGATGTATACAAAGATCCAACATAATCAATCCGACTTGCCATATGGAGTACAACCATTTTAGCGCGGTGTAGACCAGAACGTTGACTGAGCGCGTATTAAGTGAGCAAATATCAAAGTTTGTCCCGAATATGTTTGACGGCAGGTACCCAACAACAATAGTTGAGTTCAGTTCCACTGTACCTGATGAGTTGTGAGGTTCTTGGTGCTATTTCTTAATCCGTATGCAAACTATACTCATTTAGGTATCCAGAGACTGTGGCGTGCGCCCCGGGATCAATTCCGTTTCCTTCCCATGACCGTTACAATCTTGTTTTGTAGTCGACACGTCGACAATCACAAACGTACATCCTTGTTTATGATATATGTGCAGTATAAGGCTTTAAAACATAGTTGTACAGAAATCTATCTGTGTACAACCTTTAATCCCCACCGACAACATGCGGCCAATCCTTCGTACCTCTCCCCACTCGTCTAAGTGGTTAAAACCTATTTCCAGACTGATACTTGGCCCGGAAACAAAACATGTCGGCGCAATAGCCATACTGACCAAAAAGTTCGTTAAGTCTTGCTTTGTCCATTCACAGGTGCCATAATCGCTTCCCCCTATTCGACTATCAGCATCAGCGGCAACACGCTGTTCTCTCATAATTCAGCTGTAAACGATGGAGGTGAGAACGGGCAGAAGGGGAAATTTGCCTTAAATGAGATTCCTGAAAGGGTGAGCACAATCAACCGTGAACCAGCCCCCTTTTGGCACGAGTGTGTCTCGGTCGCTTCTCCAGCATACAGTTTCAGCGCAATAGTTGTTGACGCCACGAGGTTTCCGCATCTACACTCTGTGTTGATAAAGGTTTGTAACCCCAAGGTTTTAGACTGCCAAAACTCACATCGTAGTGCGGATAATCACACAGAGTACGATATGATTAAGACGGACCCACCGCGCCGGATTTTGAAACGAGGAATGTGTGACATGTTTGATCCATGTAGTATCCCGCACATGCCACGAAACGCAGCACAACACACAATAAGCAACTGATGCAAACTACCGCGGACCACTGCCACGGTACAGTACAGGCACCACACAAACGATGGTCAAGAATGGCATTCCGAGATGGACAGGGAAACAACCCATTAGCGAGCCGTTGTACTGAAGCTATTATAGAACGCACACTTTCCCAAATAAGACATCGATCAACCTGGCAATCTTCTCCTTGGCTGAGATCTTTGTAGCCTACGTGTTGTCCTATTGTACTACTGTGTACCGTTTTCACACATAGATAGGAAATACCAGTACCAGGTACGCTCAAAACATGGTATATGAACGGACCACTGGAGACAATGCTGGACGCTGTCACATCAAAAGAGTTTGATAGCGAGGTCCAGTTTTCGTTGGGAAGCAACCAACAAAGCTCAGTTCAAGAGGGGGGCAGTTAATAAACTGCAAGCCTGTCGTAACAAGCGCGTGCTTCATCAGTGGCAGGTCTTCCTTCCAAACTAGGCCTGGCGAATTTTCTCTTCTGAAAGTCGCCCGTAACGTTTCCTTTGCAATAGTAGTTGCGGATACTACTCACCTGAATGTAGTGGGCTGGAACCCGTCTAATTGAACCTATATCTCCGATGTATTATTCGTTTGGATGGCCATTTTATTGAGATGCTTCTCCCTCGTCGAGTTATCTTGCAACAGTCTACAGACTCATGTTGTTGACGGTAATACAAGGAAAACACCATGTCACTGGTTCCGCCACAATGACAGAAAACTGTGGCCGACGATAACTTAGGGGCGCTTGCAGCTTGGTCTGTACTGATGCGTCATTTCTTCGCTCATCGTAACATCAAAAGCACGTACGTTGATTGGGCTCAGTACAGGTTGCGTACATTTCGTCTCTGAGAAGGAATTTGAGTGGCGAGTACACGACCGTCGCGTCCATCAGCCACTGTAGTGCTTCTTGAATTATGTCGACATTCAGGTCTCGACATCGATAGTTTGGGTTGTGGCGTTATCGACCTGAAATGAACGTGGTCGGCGACATCGTTGGATTGCCACGTTTACGGTGTGTGCGTCTTTCACATTAAACCTTCCTTTCTACCCGTTGATATCCAGCACACCCAGTGTCCGTGCTAATTCTTCATAAAACAAAAGTATCAGTTATGTGGTCACAACACTACGACACAGAGATACTACGCTCAGTGCAGTAAGCAGAGCAGACAATGCAATGCCATATACAACAGGCAGGACCTACCCTGCTAGCAATACAGGTGCATGAAAGAGAAAGAAAAGAAGAAAAAAGATTAAAAGGGAAAAAGCGAAAAAAAAAAAAAAAAAACATAATATGGAAAATCAACAAATAATCAAACGACGGTAACCGTGCCGCGCAATGCAGTCTATGATGGTCCCTGTTGGTGGTAAGAACTTCACTGCAGCAGGCACCAGTTGACCACCGAGTCACTGTTGGGCAACAGTCTCGTCTATACCCATTAGTCAGTAGCATGTTGGGAACAAGTGTCGGTGATAGCCGTTGGTCAGTAGCATGGAGTACTCTCATATTCTAGCAGAACGCTTATGCAGAGGAGTATTGTACGTTGTCCATTTCAGAAAGTGGCGTCAGCAGCATAGTGTTGCGATCAACCGTCGGTGTCTGCTACGGTACATCTCCCTAGTGTATCGGCCAAGCCGTATAATATGCCGATATAGTTTTGGAGGCAAAAGCCGCGGTACGTTCACCGACGAGTGTTATTTCTAGAAGAAGGGTTCTACAGTACGCAAACATCGTGTTGGGAGTATTCTACAGATGACACGGACCGTTCCTTGCTTTGCAGAACTAAGGAAGCAGTAGTACTGTGTGCGTTGTGAGCATTTTCGCAATGGAGCATGGCAGCAATACAGGTGTTGTTGCACCGCACATAGTGCTGTAGGCAGTTTTGTGTTGTCTCACTTGATCAACTCCGACCTTCATTTTCTATATTTGACGGAAAGCACCGTTGTCCAACAGACTATTTTGTTTACGAGATGAAGTTCGCAGCCGAGGTTTTGCACACAACTCCAACCACCTGTCTTCCGACCATCGGGACAAGTCCACGGAAAACGTCGCTAAACATGTTCGGTCAATCCTCTTCGTGCTTAGATTTAACCCCTTGTAGAATTTGTGTATCGAGTTCTATACGGTGACGATATATTTGGTTATTGTGTGTTATGCGATATGTCATAACAAATCCGCAGGGCTTGCCTCAGCACCCTTGGTGAAGCCCTTAGGGTTCCGGGAAACGTTTCACGTGGAATGTGCGGGGGTCGTCAAAAAGCTGTATAAAATAATATTTAATTTTATTGACGGTACACTCTGATGGGAATAGTTTAACCCGCTCGCAGGTGCAATTGCTGCCTTTTCATCAGCCATCAACATCATAGGAAATGCGTATTTCAAGAATAACACGGCGGTTGATGACGGAGGTGAGAACGTGCACGCAATATATTATGTCATATACGCACCAAGTTCCTGGACTAGCGTTTCGACGTTGTAAGATCCTTCTACAGCGAC
This sequence comes from Saccharina japonica, assembly GCA_008828725.1. NCBI lineage: Eukaryota > Phaeophyceae > Laminariales > Laminariaceae > Saccharina > Saccharina japonica. The sequence continues at coordinate 111,674 of MEHQ01003992.1, forward strand.
GAAAACATATGGGGGGAGTTGTTCACGTAACCACCGCGTCCAGGTGTCGATTGCCGAGGTACATGGGCACGAGCAAGCTCCTTTTGTGACCAGACTGCCGGGAGATGTACGCCCTTAGCAATATCCAACGAAAACAACCGAAGGACATTACAGAGTACAAACCAGTCTGGCGTGGTGTGAAGTAGAACGTTGCCGTCGGCCGTATTAAGTGTGAAGGTATCAAACTGTCTCTTCGAAGCATTTCACAGCCGGTACCGAACGAGTAAGGTTTGGTTGCACTGTTTTAGATTTTTTGGATGGAACGTTTCAACCCTCATGCCAGCTCTGACTACTGAGGAACCCAGAGAGTTTAACTTGAGCCCAGGGATTTGTTTTGTTTGCCTTTCCCGGAGGTTGACATTGATATGTCGACACCCTGACACAACTAGACACACATCCTTGTTTATGATACCGGTACAGTATACTATTTCATATTATGGTTGTACCGAAATACCAGATATGCGGAAGTTTGAACTTCCACCAACAATATGCGGGGAACCCTTCGGACCCTCCCTCACTCGGCGCAGTGGTTGAACAATATTAGCAGAGTAAGACTTGGCCCGAAAACAGAACATGTCTGGGCAATAGCCAAAGTGACAACAAAATGCGCTATGTCTCGCTTCATCCATTCACAGGTGCCATTGCCACTGACTCCCATTCGAATATCAGCATCAGCGGCAACACGCTGTTCTCTCATAACTCAGCTAAGGATAGTGGAGGTGAGAACGAGCAGGAGATGAATTTTGAATTGAACGACATTCCTGAAAGGGTGAGCACAATCAATCGTCAACCGTTCCTCACTTGGCACCAGTCTGTCTCGGTCGTCAAAAACAGTATAAACGTAGATTTTTATTGACGATACACTCTGATGGGATTTGTCTTACCTGCTCTCAGGTGTCATTGCTGCCTCTTCAACGACCATCAACATCATAGGAAATGCCTCATTCGAGTATAACTCAGCGGTGGATGACGGGGGTGAGAATGTGCACCCAATATATTATGTCATAAACGAACCAAGTTCCTGGACCAGCGTTTCGACGTTGTAAGATCCTTCTACAGTGACGAAAAAAACGGGGGAGTTGTTCACGTAACCACCACGTCCAGGTGTCGATTGCCGAGGTAAATGGGCATGATCGAGCTTATTTTGCGACCAGACTGTCAGGAGATGTACGCCCTTAGCAAGATCAATCGAAATCAACCGAAGGGCATTCAAAAGTACAAACCAGTCTGGCGTGTTGTGAAGTAGGACGTTGCCGTCGACCGTATTAAGTGTGAAGGTATCAAACTGTCTCCTCAAAGCATTTCACAGCAGGTACCGAACGAGTAAGGTTTGGTTCCACTGTTTTAGCTGAATTCCAAATTATAGATGGAATGTTCCGACCCTTATGCAATCTCTAACTACTGAGGGAACCAGCGGGTTTGGCTTGTGTCCGGGGATTTGTTTTGTTTCCCTTTCCCGGCGGTTGACAATATGTTTCGACACATCGACACAAATAGACACACATCCTTGTTTATGATACCGGTACAGTATACTATTTCATATTATGGTTGTACCGAAATACCAGATATGCGGAAGTTTGAACTTCCACCAACAATATGCGGGGAACCCTTCGGACCCTCCCTCACTCGGCGCAGTGGTTGAACAATATTAGCAGAGTAAGACTTGGCCCGAAAACAGAACATGTCTGGGCAATAGCCAAAGTGACAACAAAATGCGCTATGTCTCGCTTCATCCATTCACAGGTGCCATTGCCACTGACTCCCATTCGAATATCAGCATCAGCGGCAACACGCTGTTCTCTCATAACTCAGCTAACGACAGTGGAGGTGAGAACGGGCAGACGAAAATTTTTGCGTCAAATGACATTCCTGAAAGGGTGAGAACAATCAATCATGAACCGCCCATCATTTGGCACCAGTCTGTCTCGGTCGTCAAAAACTGTATATAACTAGATGCACTTTTATTGACGACACACTCTGATGGGATTTGTCTTACCCGCTCGCAGGTGCAATTGATGCCTCTTCATCGACCATCAACATCATAAGAAATGCCTCTTTCGTGTATAACTCGGCGGTTAATGTCGGGGGTGAGAATGTGCACCCAATATATTATGTCATAAACAAACCAAGTTCCTGTACTGGTGTTTCGACGTTGTACGATCCTTGTGCGGTGCCCAATACGAGGGGGAAGTTGTTCACGTACGTCCCGCGTCCAGGTGTTGATTGCCGAGGTATATGGGCAGAGAGAGCTCATTTTACGACTAGACTGCCAGGAGATGTACGCCCTCAGCATGGTCCAACGAAAATCAACCGTAGGGCATTCAAAAGTACAAATCAGTCTGGCGTGTTTTGAAGTAGGACGTTGCCGTCGACCGTATTAAGTGTGAAGGTATCAAACTGTCTCCTCAAAGCATTTCACAGCAGGTACCGAACGAGTAAGGTTTGGTTCAACTGTTTTAGCTGAATTCCAAATTATAGATGGAATGTTCCGACCCTTATGCAATCTCTAACTACTGAGGGAACCAGCGGGTTTGGCTTGTGTCCGGGGATTTGTTTTTTTTCCCTTTCCCGGCGGTTGACAATATGTTTCGACACATCGACACAAATAGACACACATCCTTGTTTATGATACCGGTACAGTATACTATTTCATATTATGGTTGTACCGAAATACCAGATATGCGGAAGTTTGAACTTCCACCAACAATATGCGGGGAACCCTTCGGACCCTCCCTCACTCGGCGCAGTGGTTGAACAATATTAGCAGAGTAAGACTTGGCCCGAAAACAGAACATGTCTGGGCAATAGCCAAAGTGACAACAAAATGCGCTATGTCTCGCTTCATCCATTCACAGGTGCCATTGCCACTGACTCCCATTCGAATATCAGCATCAGCGGCAACACGCTGTTCTCTCATAACTCAGCTAACGACAGTGGAGGTGAGAACGGGCAGACGAAAATTTTTGCGTCAAATGACATTCCTGAAAGGGTGAGCACAATCAATCATGAACCGCTCATCATTTGGCACCAGTCTGCCTCGGTCGTCAAAAACTGTATATAACTAGATGCACTTTTATTGACGACACACTCTGATGGGATTTGTCTTACCCGCTCGCAGGTGCAATTGATGCCTCTTCATCGACCATCAACATCATAAGAAATGCCTCTTTCGTGTATAACTCGGCGGTTAATGTCGGGGGTGAGAATGTGCACGCAACATGTTATGTCATAAACAAACCAAGTTCCTGTACTGGTGTTTGGACGTTGTACGATCCTTGTGCGGTGCCCAATACAAGGGGGAAGTTGTTCACGTACGTCCCGCGTCCAGGTGTTGATTGCCGAGGTATATGGGCAGAGAGAGATCATTTTACGACTAGACTGTCAGGAGATGTACGCCCTCAGCATGGTCCAACGAAAATCAACCGTAGGGCATTCAAAAGTACAAATCAGTCTGGCGTGGTGTAAAGTAGAACGTTGCGTTCGACCGTATTAAGTGTGAAGGTATCAAACGTTCTCCTGCAAACATTTCACAGCAGGTACCGAACGAGTTAGGTTTGGATCCTCTGTTTTAGCTGAATTCTAATATTTCGGATGAAATGTTTCAACCCTCATGTAAATGTCTGACTGCTGGCGGAACCAGCGGGTTTGGCTTTTGCCCGGGCATTTGTTTTGCTTCCCTTTCCCGGCGGTTGACAATGATGTTTCGACACGTCGACACAAAAATAGACACATATGCTTGTTTAAGATACCTGTACAGTATGTTGTCTACGATCATAGTTGTACCGAAATACTATATATGCGGAGGTTTTAACTTCGACCAACAGCATGCGCGGAATCCTTCGGACCTTCCCTCACTCGTCGCAGTGGTTGAACAATGTTGGCAGAGTGAGACTTGACCAGAAAACAGAACATGTCTGGGCAATACTCGTAGCCATAGTGACAAACAAAAGTCGCTATGTCTCGCTTCCTCCATTCACAGGTGCCATGGCCACTGACTCCCATTCAAATATCAGCATGAGCGGCAACACGCTGTTCTCTCATAACTCAGCTAAGGATAGTGGAGGTGAGAACGGGCAGGAGATGAATTTTGAATTGAACGACATTCCTGAAAGGGTGAGCACAATCAATCGTCAACCGTTCCTCACTTGGCACCAGTCTGTCTCGGTCGTCAAAAACAGTATAAACGTAGATTTTTATTGACGATACACTCTGATGGGATTTGTCTTACCTGCTCTCAGGTGTCATTGCTGCCTCTTCAACGACCATCAACATAATAGGAAATGCCTCATTCGAGTATAACTCAGCGGTGGATGACGGGGGTGAGAATGTGCACCCAATATATTATGTCATAAACGAACCAAGTTCCTGGACCAGCGTTTCGACGTTGTAAGATCCTTCTACAGTGACGAAAAAAACGGGGGAGTTGTTCACGTAACCACCACGTCCAGGTGTTGATTGCCGAGGTAAATGGGCATGATCGAGCTTATTCTGCGACCAGACTGTCAGGAGATTAACGCCCTTAGCAAGATCAATCGAAATCAACCGAAGGGCATTCAAAAGTACAAACCAGTCTGGCGTGTTGTGAAGTAGGACGTTGCCGTCGACCGTATTAAGTGTGAAGGTATCAAACTGTCTCCTCAAAGCATTTCACAGCAGGTACCGAACGAGTAAGGTTTGGTTCCACTGTTTTAGCTGAATTCCAAATTATAGATGGAATGTTCCGACCCTTATGCAATCTCTAACTACTGAGGGAACCAGCGGGTTTGGCTTGTGTCCGGGGATTTGTTTTGTTTCCCTTTCCCGGCGGTTGACAATATGTTTCGACACATCGACACAAATAGACACACATCCTTGTTTATGATACCGGTACAGTATACTATTTCATATTATGGTTGTACCGAAATACCAGATATGCGGAAGTTTGAACTTCCACCAACAATATGCGGGGAACCCTTCGGACCCTCCCTCACTCGGCGCAGTGGTTGAACAATATTAGCAGAGTAAGACTTGGCCCGAAAACAGAACATGTCTGGGCAATAGCCAAAGTGACAACAAAATGCGCTATGTCTCGCTTCATCCATTCACAGGTGCCATTGCCACTGACTCCCATTCGAATATCAGCATCAGCGGCAACACGCTGTTCTCTCATAACTCAGCTAAGGATAGTGGAGGTGAGAACGAGCAGGAGATGAATTTTGAATTGAACGACATTCCTGAAAGGGTGAGCACAATCAATCGTCAACCGTTCCTCACTTGGCACCAGTCTGTCTCGGTCGTCAAAAACAGTATAAACGTAGATTTTTATTGACGATACACTCTGATGGGATTTGTCTTACCTGCTCTCAGGTGTCATTGCTGCCTCTTCAACGACCATCAACATCATAGGAAATGCCTCATTCGAGTATAACTCAGCGGTGGATGACGGGGGTGAGAATGTGCACCCAATATATTATGTCATAAACGAACCAAGTTCCTGGACCAGCGTTTCGACGTTGTAAGATCCTTCTACAGTGACGAAAAAAACGGGGGAGTTGTTCACGTAACCACCACGTCCAGGTGTCGATTGCCGAGGTAAATGGGCATGATCGAGCTTATTTTGCGACCAGACTGTCAGGAGATGTACGCCCTTAGCAAGATCAATCGAAATCAACCGAAGGGCATTCAAAAGTACAAACCAGTCTGGCGTGTTGTGAAGTAGGACGTTGCCGTCGACCGTATTAAGTGTGAAGGTATCAAACTGTCTCCTCAAAGCATTTCACAGCAGGTACCGAACGAGTAAGGTTTGGTTCCACTGTTTTAGCTGAATTCCAAATTATAGATGGAATGTTCCGACCCTTATGCAATCTCTAACTACTGAGGGAACCAGCGGGTTTGGCTTGTGTCCGGGGATTTGTTTTGTTTCCCTTTCCCGGCGGTTGACAATATGTTTCGACACATCGACACAAATAGACACACATCCTTGTTTATGATACCGGTACAGTATACTATTTCATATTATGGTTGTACCGAAATACCAGATATGCGGAAGTTTGAACTTCCACCAACAATATGCGGGGAACCCTTCGGACCCTCCCTCACTCGGCGCAGTGGTTGAACAATATTAGCAGAGTAAGACTTGGCCCGAAAACAGAACATGTCTGGGCAATAGCCATAGTGACAACAAAAGTCGCTATGTCTCGCTTCCTCCATTCACAGGTGCCATTGTCACTGACTCCCATTCGAATATCAGCATCAGCGGCAACACGCTGTTCTCTCATAACTCAGCTAAGGACAGTGGAGGTTAGAACCGGCAGAAGAGTAATCCCACGGTAGGGGTACCACTTTTAGGCTCCATCTTTTCTGACCGGTTGTGCTTCTCACGTGAGTAACCACCGGGCACTATACATATTTTACGGGTATATTTGTTTTCGGACTACCGCATTGGAAGTTTTGGTCGGATTGCTCGAACGAATGTTTCCGAAGTCATGTTTCGGGTGGGATATTGAGCTCCTCATGCAAGGAGCTCGGAAACTTCTTCTGCACCCCTACCGTGAGATGACTCAGAAGAGGATTTTTAAATTCAAGGACATTCCTGAAAGGGTGCGCACAATCAATCATGAACCGCCCATCATTTGGCACCAGTCTGTCTTGGTTGTCAAAACCTGTCTATAAGTAGATGTACATTGTTTTGACGACACACTTTGACGGGAATGTCTTACCCGCTCGCAGGTGCAATTGATGCCTCTTCATCGACCACCAACATCATAGGAAATGCCTCTTTCGAGTATAACACGGCGGGTAATGACGGGGGTGAGAATGTGCACGCAATATATTATGTCATAAAAAACCGAGTTCCTGTACTAGTGTTTCGACGTTGTACGATCCTTGTACGGTCCCGAATACAAGGGCGGAGTTGTTCACTTACGTCTCGCGTCCAGGTGTCAATTGCCGAGGTAGATGGGCAGAGGGAGCTCATTTTGCGACCAGACTGTCAGGAGATGTACGCCCTTAGCAAGATCTAACGAAAACCACCGAAGGGCATTCAAAAGTACAAACCAGTTTGGCGTGGTGTGAAGTAGAACGTTGCCTTCGACCGTATTAAGTATGAAGGTATCAGTTTTTCTCTTGAAAACATTTCACAGCAGGTACCGAACAAGTTAGGTTTGGATCCCTTGTTTTAGCTGAATTCCAAATTATAGATGGAATGTTCCGACCCTTATGCAAGCTCTAACTACTGAGGGAACCAGAGGGTTTGGCTTGTGTCCGGGGATTTGTTTTGTTTCCCTTTCCCGGCGGTTGACAATATCTTTCGACACGTCGACACAAATAGACACACATCCTTGTTTATGATACCGGTACAGTATATTATTTCATATTATGGTTGTACCGAAATACTATACATGCGGAAGTTTGAACTTCAACCAACAACATGCGGGGAATCCTTCGGACCCTCCCTCACTCGTCGCAGTGGTTGAACAATATTAGCAGAGTAAGACTTGGCCCGAAAACAGAACATGTCTGGGCAATAGCCATAGTGACAACAAAAGTCGCTATGTCTCGCTTCCTCCATTCACAGGTGCCATTGCCACTGATTCCCATTCGAATATCAGCATCAGCGGCAGCACGCTGTTCTCTCATAACTCAGCTAAGGACAGTGGAGGTGAGAACGGGCAGAAAAATAATTTTGCGTCAAATGACATTCCTGACAGGGTGGGCACCATCAATCGTGAACACCCCTCATCTGGCACCAGTCTGTCTCGGTCACTTATCCCGAATGCATTTTCAGCGCAAATGTTGTTGACGCCACGTTCGTGTTTATGGTAACGTGTTAAATTTTGTGAGGAAAGGTTATGCTGCTGGATCCAAACACTGCACCCCTCACGCTATGCTATTGTTTGCGCGAAGGTCGTTGAACTTTCCTGGCATTTCAGATCAATGTATTTACCCTCTAGTTGCCAATGATGATATCCACCCGACCGGATATGACAGACAGGAGACCTGTCCAACAAAGTTGTTCCTCAAGAGTTCAGACATGTTATGATATTGTGATGCACATTTGGTAAGGACATAAAGGCAGCCACAACCCTCATTCAGAGAGCCATACCTTTGGAGTGATATTACGTTGGCCTCGTGGGTTTTAGAGCTGATGCGCAGTGGTGTATAGCTGTTTGTCGCCGGAAACCACGATCTACGCTGTCTGTTCAGTCATTGCACGCAGCTGATCATAGATCATCGAAATTCAACGGTGGTAAACACGATTAATACTGTAAGCGTGCACTCGTGGTACCGACACGTGTTTGACGCGTGGTGGGAGCGCACCAACCACCGCTCAAAATACCTCTTCTACACGCGGAAGCTTACGTTTGTTGTCGTGCGTATCAGACCCTGTAAATGTACGTCCGTGGCATAATCTAAGCCGGAAGGCAAAGACAAAGTCTTGTCAAGGGTTGATTTTTCATAGCCGTATTCGAATAATGATCGTTTTGTTCAATTCGTGCGTTTTGAGCGTGTAAATGCTAGACGTTTCGCTCAGACCCATAACTCGAAGAAATAGTTACTGTAGTGAATTAACGGTCATGGCATCCACCCGTTTTTATTAAGACTACTCACGTCCAATTCACCTTTCCGCCGGTGTACTCTGTAGTTTGGTCGATGAATCCGTAGACAGCTATTCTGACAATCAACTTGTCGATGGAGACACGACGTTTCCATCGCTTTGTCTTGCTTGACAGCCGATCCTTGTGGCTCCCGTCGCTCCTGATGCGGTTGCTGCTGCTGCTGCCATTGCTGCTGCTGCTGCCATTGCTGCTTTTGCTGCTGCTCGTGATGCTGCTGCTGTTGCGGGAGCTGTTGCGGCGCCGGCAGTTTGATTGATAGCGCTGGTTGCGATTGTGACTGTCGCCGCTTTCGCTCCTGCTACTACTGCTTATGCTGCTGCTGTTGCTTTTGCTCTTACCTGTTGTTGCTCTTGCACTTCCTGCGAGGGTTCCCGCTCAACCTACAGTTTCCCCTATGATCTGTCCTAGAGTGGGCCCTGTTTCGAATACGAACCGAACATGCCCGGCGGTACCTGAAGCCTTTCACTCACGTGTGTGTTGCCTGGGGGTATGATGTGAATCCTCACATTTTGTTCAATGTTCCTCTCTGCCCTCAATACCTTCGCTGCCGCGAAGACGGCATTCTTGGTTACCGTGGCTTATACATATGCTCTCACGAACGTTTTCTCGGCCAGCTGTTCATAGCCGACTTAGGTTGTGTACTGCTGCCAAAAGCGTTTTTAGCTTTTCCAGGCTTTGTCCGTGCAAACCGTCAATGTGTAGGTCTCCAGCTCTCCAAGAAAGAGGGTTTAGGCAAGCCGGTACTTCGTCATTCTTCGATGCTGCTGCTTCTGGCTGCGCCAACACGGTCTAGCTTACAACGTATGACAGTAGTTTGCAGCCCTAGGCACCACTTCAATGTTCTTAAGCTTGTTCGCGTGTACGGTTTCCTTCGCGAGTATGGCCTTGATCCAAGGAAATTGTGCTGTACCAGCCTCTACCACATTCGGCATCGTGACCAAAAATCAAAACCTCACACATCCTGCATCAACACTGATGCTCCATCGTCGCGAGCGTTTCCGTGCGAGCTGCCAACCCGTGAGACACTAGCTTGTGGGGATAATCTCAGCACCGGCTAGCTTGGAAAACGAAGCCCGGCAGAAGCATAAACCATTGTACTGCGTTGCTCCAGAACATGGAGTCAAGTACAAAAGAGAGGATACAATCGTACAGTGCTCAAGCGGCGTGCTTGTTCTTCCAATAACATCGCTGAGACCCCTCAATGTCTAACCGAAAATAAAACAAAATACACTCATATGGCACTTGTCAAATATAGGTAATGCTTCCCGTATCAGGCGTAGTTTACGGTTACATATATCTGACGTTGTGCGAATAGGTCATCAAACACAATACAAAGTGCGACGTATTTAAAGCTCTAAAAATATATAGACAATATGTTTATTCATGCACCACAGCCCTAATATCCTCATCGTTTTTCTCGAAACAAACCCTCTACCCATCGGCCGGTGACGCAATAAATCGTGGGCGAGTCGTGGCCATATTTTTGCGCAGACTCGAAGTCCGCCCAATTCCTTCCCGCGATAGGTAATCAAGTTGGTAGGTGAGCGTTGATGCAACACCGTGTTAGCATTCCTCTAAAATGTTGACGGCGAACTCGCAAGTTTTTTGTGTCTTAACGTTTCGGAGGCGGACGAAAACACATCGACGAGGACCTGAATACCAGCGCATGCGATGGTTCCGGTTTTACCGATATCTGGATCGCACTTGAGTTTCACAACAAAAACGTCAGTGTCAGCGTATTCTCTTCGTCTCTATTGTTTTTAGCGTTCTCGTGGACGTACCACTGGGCGGCGATTGGGTCGTAACGAGCTGAGGTCGTTCCCACTGGTTCATTGACGTCCACCCCCAAGCTGTCAACACATTACCATCAACTTGCAAGTCCGCCATCGAGACTCGAGAGCAACACAGACGTGGTGATTTCAACAAAGCACTACGGTGTACCATTGGCTATAGTCCTGCCCCCGTTAAAATAGTTCTGAACGTCGCTAAAGGACCACGCGAAAATCCATGTAGAAGAAGAGGGAAAAGCTCGTTGCAACGGCAAGTGTGACGTAAAGCCCAGCAAGCGCTCTAATGTATCACCATACATTTTTAAGGATGGCATGAACATCTACGCCGCGAGGTCAAGCACCTGCAGTCGTTACTGGTTCTAGTACACGCATTCAAAAACCACTTCCACCTAGCCTATTGAAGTCTTTAAGATGTCTCAATTTTGCGCAATCTGGGGGAGCTGTCACAAGTAGGTGCGTACATTCAGTCGACTATGGAACAGTGCATACTTCATTACGTCCGTACGTGTACCGTACACATACTCCCGGCATACTGTAGGCAACGGGGAAACACCTCCTTGTTTAATCTCCAGATTAAGTGGCATATTTGATTACGAGACAGTATTTAGGATACAACGCATGTCGTCTAAAATGAGACGAATCCAGGTGATATCGATAGCCCTTATTCCGCCTCGAGGCCGTTCTTTCGGCGCAGGGTACTGTCAGAGTCAGCTGAACGATGTTATGAACGCAGCTTTTCCTCTAAACCACTAAGCGCAAGTGGAACTCTCCGGTTGATGTCGTTGTTTCATTGCCAGCTTGTTGCTAAACCATGCGTCCAAAGCCCATTCGGTCAGACGACACCAGAGTAACGGTCTTCGATGTATGAGCCAGACACGTACCACGTGCAACAAGTGCACATCACTGTATTATGAACACGAAGCAGCTCCACAGACTGTGACCGAGTACAACTCATTTTTCTACACTAATGCTACTTATTACCGCGCTGCTGACGACGACACTCTACGCAGCCATCGCCACGTATTCCGGTGGTAACTATGAAAACACTGTGCAGACAAATATGAACGACGACGATTGCCATGCGCCTGAATTCTTCCCGGATGTCTACAAGGTGTGTATACCGCCGGGAACAATACCGGCAACTGAACAGGCGACTCGGATTTACAGCTGATTTTCAAAAACTGGTGGGCTCCTCAAGAGTGTTCAAAACTCTACATATTGATGCTGGGCTCCTCGGTATTCACGATTGACGTGCTATTGTATAATGCCGGCTGTAGGTTTGATATTTTTACCTCCGGTATATTGATTAAAAAATCATTAAGCTCACCACACTTCCACACAGACAACGTGTGTCTTGCGCCAATTCCATCCGTCGCTCTCGATGGCCTTCGGGTTAGGCTTGAACGCTATTATCCAAACCCAATCTTATAGCTAGCCGCATAAACCGTATACCAAGAGTAGTGGCGTGTTTCCTTACGAGCAATATGACAGCATCATAAATAATGATACATCAATTGCATTCAGTACCATGTCGCCATTCAAAACCAACACAGTGCTCTGCAATACGGGGCACTTAAACTCGTGGGCACCTGATCATACTAACATGGAAATAAAGAAATTATGTTAAATACACAGAAAGCGAGGAAACAAACTCTATACTTCGTTATCAGGATATCTTTCCTCTGCTACCAAACTTTACGCCCAGTGCATGTCGGCGGGTTGCCCTCTATCTATCGAGAAGATATATTAGTTAATATATAACGATCAAAACGTTAACATGTAATGTGTATGCGATCGCCCGGTCAGTACCGTAGCTCGTAGCGATGCTGTTGTTCACCACGTGGCTCTCTCCCTGCGGCTGAAATTTTCCGCTCCCAAGAACACAAAGCTTCCAGGCCACATGTCTTAATGTCTCAAAAGCTTTGGGGTATAGCAAAAAGTTAACCATCCATCGCTGTTGGTGTTGCGTCTGATCGAATCCGTATATTCAATAGACGCTTTTGCTGCGTGAGGTGGTGCTGCGCCTGGCCCCGGCAACTAGTTTCCTATATATGTTAGGGTATACACAGGTAGGTTATGGCTTTTACTCCAGTAGTTTCGGGGTAGGCCCCTCCGAGGCGTGTGGGCGCCTGTCGTGAGGCCGTCGATGTCGCGATCGAGTTGTTGTCTGCCAATGTGAACGCCGAAATTGGACATGTTGCGCCCTTCGTGTAAGTTATCGCGAGGGGACGGTTTTCTGGCCGGGCGAACCAGAATATACTGAAGCCAATTCATGGCATGCCTGTTCTCGTGTTTTGAATGGTATGTTCTTCATGAATAAACCAGCCCATACCGTACAACCCTGTGCAAGACGCAGGCTACGCTAGAGGTGTACCATGTGTGTTCTAGGACTCTTCGCTTCAGGAGCTTTATACCCCACCCACTCTATGTCTTTTGGGTGAAAACAAACGTGTTACCCGATGAGAAATCCGTTAGCCTAACGATCCAACGAAACATATGGCAACACAACAAATGGAATTCCGACGGTTTTGGGTTAAGGAGCCTTTCATACTTTCATAGGTCATTCAGAAACCGTTTCAGCCGACTAGTGCAACCTCTATCCTAGCACGCGTCGCAAGCACCCCAACGGCTTACAATAGTCTATGTCGTGGCACAGTTGGCTATGTTGTAGTCTGCGTTTCGAAATATGCATAGGTTTCATGGTGAATTCCAAACTTGCATACGGATACTTAGCGACCTTTTTTTTCTTACTTCTGACTCCACTACTCTGCAAACAAACGAAGCTCGGGCGACAGACGCGTACACAGTGGAGTCGTTATTGTGAACGCCTCCGTGTCTTCTGCGCGCAAGAATTAGTCGCATCTCGATCGACTGATTCGTATCGCAAGATAAGAGTAATACCGAAACGTCGGTGTCAGGATCGCCTTCTGACAAACGCTCGGCGTTGTGAAGCTCGTGTCAGGGAACAAGTAATCAGCTGTCCTTTCTAGCATCGGTGCTATCCATAGCTTGCCAATGCGGGTAGTATTATAATACTTATGACTTGATGTGATAACCCTCCCCACCGCTCGGCCACATTGTGGTATTAGGGTGTTTCGATAGCCTTGTTCGCCAATGTTTTTAGCTATAGCGCCTCCGGGTGTTACATCATATGATGGAATATGTTTCGCATTTTCCCTTTGGACTCCGGCAGGTGCCATTTATATATTCACCGGGGGTTCGATCTATATTGGCGGAGATGCGTATTTCTGCTCCAACACGGCGGGGGATAATGGGGGTGAGCAACTGTGTGTAACAAATCAGGCAAATCACAGTGGAAAATATCACGCCTCTTTCTACTACAATCAAAACTGCACAGTCAGGTGTAACGGTCGGATTACAGCTCGCATTCCGTCTATGTTAGTAGTCGTAATTTATCTCCGACGTCTGCACCGAGGCCGCAACCCTCCCGTTCCCGAAGCAAGTCGTTTATTGACCCGCGAGAGCGATGAGACGAGCCAACCAAGTATCACCTTCTACTTCAGTGGCTCGTGTCGTACACGTGCCCCGATAAAGATATTATTCAGTGTATGTCATATACCTATGCTGCTGTATTATATAGGAAATACGTACTGTCGAGCGTTTTGTCTATGTGTGCAGTTAAGGAACCACCAGTTGGTGTCTAGGGGGTATCACGCAACGCGCAACTAACCCGGGTGAGACCGTCGCCAAAACATTAGGGTCACGTTTTGTATAGTTTTGTTGCTGTCGTCGTTGGTATCTTGTCCAGGAAAAGCCATATTAAAGTAAAACACGGCTGCCCATATCTGAATGCGGCCTTCGTGACCAACTCACAATGTAACGGATCGTTGTTATGATGAATGTATAACGCATTCCTCAAGGCATAGCAAAGGCGGGGCGAGTGGAGTGTGTGTATGACGGACACGTTTACTGATTTGCGTTGAAATTATAATTGATTTCCAAATTAAAAGTAAAACGATCACAACAACAAATAGTCTACTCGGTACTTGCGGCATGTCCTTTATATGCGACGAACCATATATGCACCAACAGGCGTTTGAGACCAAGCTTCGAGTACACAAGTGACATGCATTGTTCCTGTTACCTGACATATGTTTTACCAAAGTTCTAGAACTCGAGGTTACTCCATCGATCTTCGGCGTTTGGTGGTAAACCACTTGTGAACCGTTTATTTTGAATAGGAGCATTATCGCTCGAAATTGTATTCAGGGTATTTGCGAAGCCAACCTCCAGGAAATAATAATGGCAGATGCCGCTCGTCGAGATATGTTTTTTCATGCTATGCGTTAAACCATTTTTGTCGTCAATAACAACGATAGACACCCCTGAATTTGCATGTCGCCATTATATCTTGTCTGAATCTTCCATTTTGATATATTCCCCAGCCTTTTGGGTCGTCATCCAGCACATATCTATTCATTTCACTCGACGAAGTCAGTATATGTACGTGCAATATGCCAATCCTTTGGCGAAACCCGTTGTTCGCCCTGAAGGCGTGCTTCAATATAAGGCTAGGTTGTTGCCGCAAATATACCGCCTGTTAAAATGCAACCCTACAGGTGGTATTCGTGCCTTCAATGCGATCGTCGAAATGATAGGCAAAGCAACGTTTGCGAACAATTCGGCCGAGAACGGAGGTGAGAACATAAACGGAATGTATATCACCGTAGGCGCTAAACGTTGATATTGCATGAACTGCGGGACTGAAGATACCCCCTAGGTCGCACTAATGTTTCTTCAGCACAACAAAAAACAAGGCGTTTGATGAAATCGGCACCCTGCCCCAGACCTGGAGCAGACTTACACGCTTCTCGTCCATGTTCATACAAATATATGCCGCAGGTCGTCGTGTATCGTTTCCGCTGGTGACCCATGCTGCGACAGCTGATTTGTACCGGTTTTGATGAATCTGTTGATTCGTCGGAACTGAAGAAAGCATAGTGTCAACTGCAACATGAGTGTTTGGGGTACGCCCACAAAGTCTATTATGAAGCGAGGAGCAGCTTCACGTGTGCTGAGAAGTTTGGGGCCAGTTGGAAATTGTTTATTCTCATTATGAGATGAAGCGAGGAGCAGCTTCACGTTTGCTGAGAAGTTTGGGGCCAGTTGGAGTTTGTTTAGTCTCATTATGAGATGGTAAGCCATATGAAAAGAAGGCTACTTAATATATTCCAGGAACAGTACAACTTGAACTCCATGTACATGTTGCGCATTTGTTTTGCAGGTCAAGATGTATGTTGCCTCTTCCCCGTCTTAAAGTTTGTCGCTGAGTCGTAGTAGTGAACGAAAACTATCCATGTGACTACTCTGATCCTGATATACCACGGGTGGTACGCAAAACATTGAATCCGGCCCTGGTTGACGCTTTCGAACGTTCATGACTCAATGCTCACGGAGTAGTTCGGCTCACGAAATGGTCCGTTTGTCGACGTTGTTTAGCTCTCGTCCTGTATGCAATCGTAGCCAATCTCCCCCAAGCGTGAACCTGTCCAGGAAACATCTCCTTCCAAACTTAGATGCCTTCTTGCTGCTGTCATTAAACACACGACACAAGTCCGAAAGGTCTGAAATATACACAGTACGAACAAACGCAAGAACGGCGAGACTAGTTTCAATTATTCGAATTTCAATCATAAAGACCACGAATGCTGTGAATCGGTACGTATCTTAGTGGCGACAACAACATTGTCAACATGGCCATAACTAGTAAGCACCTCGAGCTCATCCATACAATCTCGTGTCGAAGGGAAACATTATGTCTCTATTAAAATTATGCGCGACTTGATGGGGGTACAGGCATGGTCCGTATCTTTTATGCGTTGGCGTGTTTGCGAATTCAAAGGGTGAAAGCGTCCAAGCAAGGGCAGTATTGCCTCTTGAGGCACTCGAAGTGACATGGCTTATAGATTCATAATGTGACCAAATCATTCACAAGCTATTGCGCCACACGCTTGCAGCATCACAACAATTGTGTCATTACGGCCCTACCCATCGTTTTGCCCGTCGCTGGACTCAGGGCCCGAGGGCAACATACACCTGGGGAGGTCGTCGCGATCTCCTAGCTCAAAAGTGACATTCACGCTACTATTCTTGAACGCACAAACGACCGGGTGACATTGCAGTACACAGCTCACGCACAGCGCCAATGGCCCAAGTCGTATGTCACCAACGGTAAAAGCGTTACAAAATTCCTTTGGTTCGTGTTGGTGATCCGGGGTCCGTAAAAAACGTAATATATATACCACCTCGAAATGCAGCACAATGGCCCACTCTTGATACCGTGATTGGCATCCTAATGTTTTGTTTTCGATAAGCGGGCAGTAAAACAAAATGTAGTACTACGCGTAGCATTCATGGTAATGGTATTACCTAGACTGTACGAGGAGCGATTACATTGAATAGCAACCGGTAAGGAACACACAAACGTGGAAGCAGCAGCAGCACTACAGTAGTAGTAGCAGCAGTAGTAGTAGTAGCAGTAGTAGTACTGTAGTGGTCGTAGTAGTAGTACGGATAAAAATTTAAGCAGTAAGAGCAGTGTAGGATTCAGGAAGTACGCACTGTGTAAGGTCTGGTCTGGGTGAGAAGTTCAATCACTGCAAAACAGCAATTGTCCAACACACACCGAACTGAACTACGGCCGAAGGCATACGTTGCGGTAAGTGTAAAGCGCACAATACTGACCCGAATGCAGGAGACACATAAAACGACATCCGACCCGCCCACGTTCAAGCTGTCGGTGAGAAACCTTCCAGTGTAGAGCAAATCTACTAAGCGGTTCTAAAGAGAGATCACACTACTCGCTCAAAATCATCAATCAACCAGATCTAAAGAAATGTGTCCGTGGACAAAGAAACGCCTATGAACTGACTCGCTAGAGTTTCCTTGAATGCGCCATAGTGTCCCCTTAGGCAATAATTTGGTCACTGCAAAACACGGAATGGTGTCCAATCACTGCCGGGGTACTATAGTTCAGCTGAATTTCACCACCGGTATTCGTGTACGGACACCCTACGATGCGTTTATCTTCCCTGGGAACATTATGTTTTTCGCACGTATATATCGCCGTACTGGTACCGCAGACTCGTGCAATACGTTTAAAGGACCAGTCTAACCAGGTTGTATATTCGCTTGTAACAAGGTGGTCTGAACCCATCCTGCTGGTGCTGCCGAATCAAAGTCTGAGACACTTCTCTATATGTTACCCTTGTAGAACGAATCAGGGGGGAAATGTACCCCATGCGGTGCCAGATAAAAAGGAACACACGGCAGGGGTTGCCGGGCGCGGGTGTTTGGGGGTTTTGGTGGCATGCTATATATTATATACAAGTATAGTATCGTTGGTGTTGAAATACGATAACTCCTCAGGATTCCATAGCGCTACGAATGAGCCAGTTTCGCGACACCTCGCGATGAGGTCCATATCTCGGTCCGTTTCTTCCCCGTCATGCACGGCGGTCCTCATTATGCTTACTCTCCCAAGGACGACATCGGACTTGCTCAAGCCGTGTTTCACGGTCGTGTGCTATTTTCATCATTGGATACCTTTCTGACAGGCTCACCAAACACGGTTATGGCTGCCCCGTGGGGGATAATCTCCTGTTTGAATGTCGTGGTCAGCACATATGTACCTCATACGCCCCTCAGGAGTGTTTCGGGTGGTTGCGATCGAATTATCCGCTATCGTGCCTGCCGCGTGATTTACACCAGAATCGCCCTCGCGTGCGATCGTGTCACTATCATTAGGGGGGCGGTGGAAGCTGCAACGTTCACACACAGTGTAGTGATCGCAAGCATTTTGTTTTTGAACAACATGTTCTCCTGTGATTTACAAGCATGATGAAACATTGGGTTTCGTGTTTCGAAGACCGACACATGAATTATCATGCCATTGATTTCGCCGCGCGTTCTGATACACGTACCAGAACTATAAGATCACGAATACAGCAGTAACAGAAAATCATATTTATGATATGAAGTGTATATTTGCACCGTACTGCAATATAGTACTGGCGTGTGCTGTTAGTCGTATCATACGTAATGGTAGTATTGTTGTTGTTACTGGTATGCCCTTATTTCGGTACCATAGATACGTATCAGGTATATTTATACATGGTATATGGCTCTGTGTATCTATTATATGGGTTGCTGCTGGTGCACGTAGTTGTACATCTACCACCCAAGCTGTTAGTTATACAGTATACTATACCGTCAATATGTTTTCCCTATTGATGCTAACAACCGAACTTTGCTGTTGAAGAACACCGATCGGCAGTACAGTAGACTTTGTGCGGCCTCGGCTTACTTCTATCACCATACCTCTCTTCGCCGTTATGGGCATGCGCGAAGCCGCAGGCGGACGTCAGCCCACCGCGAAAAATCTGATTTTGTACCTAGAGATTTACGGGTGCATCGGGTCCCTGCAGCACTTCGTGGTGGTCATGGAGAGCTGCCCGCTGGGATGCTGCGGACTAAGAGCCCGTAGCGTCTGTTTTTCACTGTTGAGAATGGGCTCGTTCAGTTGGTTATCGTACGGGGTTTTACCCCCTAGCGTGTGCAGACGACAGAGTATACTTTATAGGCGGATTCCCCTTTTAATTATTGATCAATTTACATTTTCAAGAAACTTTATCAGATTAGGGACCGCGAAGAGATACGAAGGAGTACACGGGGGGAGTGACAGACCCACACCAATCGGGTACGATGGCACTTGGGTGCAACTTAATATTGAAAACACAAAATACGAGTACATGATGAGAAGGAAGGAGTAAAGACGACGGAAAAAATAGACAAAACTCAAGCCGCAAGTTTTTGCAGAAAGGCGGATTGTTTGTGCAGGGAGCTCTCTGTCTTGGCGGTTTTTCTTATTTCAGAGTGCTGAGAGATCAATTTCATAACTCATGCTACACCTTGTTGAAGATGGCAAGAATACCGGTATTAATGCAATTATCATGCAATACACCTGGGCGCTAATCAGTCTCCGGTGCTCGATGTAGAGTGAAAATCTAAGTGTACGATTCCTGCACAAGGACCAACCCACGCGCACTTATACGTCATAGCTACCACGTGGTTCTATCCTGGGAAATTAATCACGCTTTGAGTCAGATTTTCCATTTGTTGGTATGATATGTATCGTTTTCTGCGCGTATCTATCTTCCTAGGATATATTATGTATGACACATCCACTTCACGTACATGGCACGAAACTATTCCCGCGAAAACTCCACCTGTAATTATCTTCTTACAGTCGCCGTCGGCTGATGTCCTGACAAAAGGGCTTGCCTTGAATGGACATAGCACCAAACTACAGGCATGCATAGTCACGCTCGTCTCCTCTTGGCCGAACAAGGAAACGTGACCCCGATCCCATATACTTGCTTTAAGGTTTTAACCCAGGCCAAGGCGAGTCAAGAGGTGTATACAATGTCTGTCACCCTTAACCCTGGACGTTGCGCAATTCAACTTGGAACATCATCCATAAACACTCGCGCCGAAGTGTACAAGGGAAAGGAAGAAAGCCCATGAAAATCAAAGTTGCCTCGAAGTGCGTCTTATTATGTTCATCCCCGTAAAACCAGCAGTATAGATAAAACAGTCGCGTGAACGGCATAACACATAACGTTGACGGGCTTCGCGGTGTGCCCTCATCATGTTTGTTCCCCTGGGTCCTTCAGCTTTGAAAAGAGTTTGAGAAGCGGTTCTAAAGCTTCGTTGTTTTCGAAGGACACTCTTGCAACAGAAGAACAATACATGTACCTAATAATACCTGTGTCTCAGATCGAATCTGCGCTGGTCCACGTTTTGCTTTCAACCTCATGTGTACAAGCCGCTGCAGTTGCCGATCGCATGCAGAGTGGTGCACAATACATACTGGATTGTGAAATATAATTGAAAACCTGCAACACACGAGGCCCATCAGGTTTATTGTGATATGTACTTTTTGCTGGAGAAGTTACGTGATAGAGTCTGTCAATTTGTTTCAACGCTGATTTTTCTTCTCTATATAACTATTTTTTGTTGATACTCGAAAGGTAAAGGATATTGCCCACCCCTCGTACCTGTGCTTCCGAATGATTCCAAAGTCCAGATGTTGTACCGGAATGCATTATAGTAAACGTCGCTAGTTTGAGACAATGTTCTTGTGCCTTCAGATGAGTAGCGGCTTAGCTGATAGTGGGTGGCGACTCAAACTGTAGCGCCCACGGCCGGATGAGATTCTCTCGTGATTGGCCTCCCTCGTGTACTCAACATAAGCCAATATGTCGACGTTGAGGTGCTGCAATGCTTGAAATTGGTTGGAACTTGTTGTACACGAAACGAAGAAGAAAACATAAAACTTCCCCACTAAACGTATGCACTTCACTTGCGTACAACTACTGGTTTTCGCACGCAAGAACAGCCCACTAAATTGAGGGTGTCGGGTGCGCCTAGCCAGAAACGACTCACGAGAGTTTTTTTCGTGAGTTCGAAGTTGCGAGCGATCAGCAGAAACACTATAAAAGCCGATAAATGAATTCGCACGCATGGGAGCCGTACGATGAAACACGGCTCCCACTAAAAGTGTACCGCGCGTCAGGCAGATATGTTGAACAGTTACGAGACGCACCAAAACAACCTGCAAAGGAAAAAACATAATAACATAATATCCCATAAGAGGTATAGTATGTTTGGGCCCAACAAAGGAATACAAATCATTTTAAAAAGTATGACTGGAGTGTTCGCAACAGAGGTTGAAACAACAATACTATCCTTCCGTTGAAAAACGAGAATTCTTTTACGATCACGATTCCGTTGTGTTTAAAAGTGAGGGAAACAAAATCCCACTGCCGACGAGTCCGGGATTGGGGAAGGAAGTCGGGATGTGCGGCAACGTATCGAACCAAATCTATAATGTGAACAAAAACCAGCGTACGAGTAGCAACGGCATCTAAGCAACAATTGCGGCGGCAATGTTAACGGCAGTGCCCCCGCTATTATCCCGCGACCGCAAGCAGCCGCACAGCTAGAGCAGCAGGTGCGTGATGGTAGCGAACAGCAGCAGCTGCTTGAGATGCGTAAACTAACAGCATCATAATCTACAGGAGCAGCCGCGGCAGGAGCGGCAGCCGGAGCGGCAGCATCAGAACCAACAGCTTCTATTTTCGCCTTTCCATTTTTGAAACAGACTATTTTCCTCGTCGTGTGTTGCTGCTGATACTGCCCTCGACCTACGCACGACATTGCGCTGGCGTGCTCAGCTTTCAAGCATACCCAGCGCCCAGAAAATTTATACCGTGGTGGCGCAACACCGCTGCTGCTACTGTTGCTACCGCAGTGTTCTTGAAGTAGAATGACACACGAGCTGTCATCCTGTCGCGCTCTACTAGCAAGACGGTACGAGCGCGTGTGCTTACGGGTACTCGTGCTTGAACGAGTAGTGCTTTCCGAACGACGCTTCGTCAACGACAACCATAGCGGGCCGCTAGCGCCCGGCTGGCAAAATCCAACGCCGTTCGTCCGTGTATTAATTTAGCTACACCTTTCGAGTCTCTGTGCTCTCAGTGGCTGTTGCGTGGTGCACCGCAAGCAGTACGGGTTGTATCAACCGAATATATGGAAAACAAATGATTATTGTACATCGTCCAATTCCTAGTGTTTCTTCAAAAAGGTACTTTTGTGCCTTGTTTGCAACAATATACCTCGAATGCAAAAATCGGTGTTGCCTTGTTTGCAACAATATACCTCGAATGCAGCAGTCGGTGTTTGTTTTCGGGAAGGCAAGTATAAACCAACGTTATCGCAAACTCTATATAATTACTAATGTGCAGCATGTTACCCAAACTGCCGACATACGCACACTGTTTGAGGGTCCCGTACTCCACTTTGGCAAGCGCCCACGCTCGTCTACTCAACAACCTATTCCTGCGAGATCTCCCGTCACCGTCATGGTTGTGGTCCACAACGGCTCCTCTGGCCTTTCACTCCCCTATCCCACGACGTCAAAATCAATGGTTTGCTACCTTCAAATCGCCATCAGTGGGTACTCGTACGAAGCTTCAAAAATGGTGTTACTGATGTTGTGATTAGTCCGATCCACTAGTTCGTATGGTTTATCAGATTTTTCTAGGCCTTTTAGTTTAGCGCACATTGCTCTGTTCGCGCCTGGGAAGATAACGAAGAAACGGTTTCACTCCAATGAGAGTGAATCAACATTCCCACCTGGCCGTGAGAGAATGCAGCAGGAGGAATATGCGGTTTAAACACTACTTGAAGTCGTGTAGTTTCACCGAAGACAAGGAAGCCACACGCACACTCTCATTAGCCGTGCCTGACAATGTGTCTCGTCGTGTACCCATTTCGGTTTCATGGTGAAACGTTGTGAAATGAAAATGAACGAGTTACACCGTGCTGCGATCATACCCTATTCAACGATCAACGAAAATCGATTGAGGTACTGTAGTCGCAACTTAACTGCGGTAGTTCTGTGCCTAAGATTTTCCACGGTGCACCTTTGTTCTTGCACCTCCTCACTACCACTCGCGAAATATATGGCTGTGGTTCAAATTTGTGCTAGCCAAGAATTGCATCGACGGCGAGTACAAGAAACCGGTTTGGGGGACCCAGGCTGCTTGGAATATTCCTCTTCAGTTGGAAGTTGCAAGTTGTGTATGCGATGCCTGAGTCTTTATTTCCCTTGAAATTTCGAAGGCCTTTTTTATTTACCATTGAAGGATATACACCCGGGTTTGGACAACACGATCATAGTGTTGCCAAAGCTGACCCCCAACGCTTCGAAATGGTCGTTAATGCCAGAGCAGTTTGATAAAGTTTACAGGTAGAATCAGTCATATTTATTTAATTAATCGAATCGCCGTTATTATGTACCTGGTATTGTTTGGCATGGTCTTGGTCATGAGATACTTCACGGACGCGTTTTGCACCCTAAGGTGTTTATACTTAAACTATAAATACAGCTGCCACACGTGTGAGATAAGGTGGGCGTTAGGATAACCACCTGGTAGCCAATAACGCTTGTTGCTGTAGAACGGTGCACACAAGGTGCCGACCCGTGCTCACACCATTTGTGCTCGGTTAATATGTTTGGAGTCCTGTCGATGCGTGGTCGTGTACGGCAGGGCAGGAAAGGTGTGTCTAAGCCCAGAGATGTGCGCTTGTCTCTAGTTGCCTTCTCGTATGTTGTTATAGACGCCGGGAACGTGTATCCGGGAGCTACGTATTTGGGACAGCCAACCCAATCCACACGCAACCCAATCCATCCAATTGTGATTATCGGGGGGCGTCACTGCCGTGCACGGAGACCCATGTATATCGTTTGCCGTCTGAAATGAATATTTGCTGTGTCAAACGAATTGCGTACTAAAAACACCAGAATGTGTATACACAATATGGACGTCTGATATACATGGGGTGGTTTCCCACTTTTACTCACCGCGCGACTTACCTGATTCGTAGGTGCAATGAACACGTTTGGATCCAACATAACCCTCCAGGGAACGGCAGCGTTCTCATTCAATGAGGCCTTCAATGCAGGAGGTGGGGTGCGAGATAAGCACGTTGTTGACATTTCCTGAGACGGTGTGGAAGGTGACGGCATAGTTAAGGTTCTTGATTGACATGGTCTTGCGACATCTGTGTCTTGGGTACATATTCGGTGTGTCAATAGGGTGTCGAGTACGTTATCTGGACGGCAATGCTGGCTTGGTTCGGTCTGTTTGTTTTTCATTCTGATTATAGGTTGAATATAAGTGCGGTCCTCAATCATATGAAATAAGTATTGTGTCACAAGCGCTATATGTGTAAGCCATAGCTCATTTTGTTTAAAATCCCAACTTCGTGATTGTAATGAAGATGGGGTTGTTGAGGCTTTGCGAGTCTTGGCTACCAGATCGTGAGCGTTCGGGCTCCGAGTTGACTCAGTGACAACCACCTTGTACGCACTGTTTAGATGTATTTTTGGGCAACTATTTCGCAACATGAACGCCCCGGCATGTGCATAGAGGGCTTGGGTGGTGCATGTGGAAACCGGTTTCCCACACGAGACTGTAGGTGTAGACAATATAACTCCGCGATTGATCTCAATTAATGTTAATGATATGTTCCACCGACGATAGGGCATATTATATACCATTACCTAAAAGACGGGGTATTGTTTTCTCGGTCGCTGTTCAGGTGGCATATACTCTTCTCAACGTTCCCGGGTTGATTATCCCAGGAACCTACACTTTGACCATAATACCGCCCGTGGTGACGGAGGAGCCATGTACCTCACCGACCCAGACGTTTTCAACATAAGCGGTGTAATGTTTACGTCCAATGAAGCTGCATCCGGCGGAGCTATCTGGGTGGGGTTCACGAGGGAGGACGAAACGGTGGGGTTGGTTGGGGTGTTTCACTTTTGCCGGTTTGACTTCAACAAAGCTTTCTATGGCGGAGCCTTGTATTTGGGCTCTGGGAATAAGGGTTTCTTCATTCAGCATTCGAACTTCAGTTACAACGTAGCCGGTGAGATTCCATGAAATGGTTGGAAAGTTTGATACTGGCCGGGAGTGCCTCAGAAGAAGGTCCATGTATATCTGCACGAATCACCCATGGAGACACCGCCTCTCCGCTCTGCTGACGTAAACCTACATATATAGGTGGACCCCAAGAAAGCTTAGCTTAGCCGTGACATGGGAGTACCCTACTGTAACTATGGCGAGTTTCGCAGTTTTCAATGCATTGCCATCCTGAGAATCATGGACATTAACAGACGTGCCGCGTGTGAAACCTTCGCCTCTCGATTAAACAATCCATGCTAATTACGAGCTGCACACTCATTTTTCTGACAGTACCAGTCGTTCGCTGTCTCTGTGCACCTTATTCAGACGAACTCGGGGGGGGCGTCTACAGCGCAGGAAATGTACTGGTCATGAACGCCGTTTTTGTAGGGAATGCGGCCAAGAAAGACGGGTTAGCAATTTACAACTTCAAGTTCTCCGGTATTTATTTGGAAGCAACATTCCGCGACAACATGTTCAGCTGCCCCACGGGAGAATACAGCGATGCTCGAGAGACAAATACGGTGAAATTTTGCAACGACTGATGGGCAGAAGTATAGTATATACACATTATTCGTATATATTTACTTCTGTATTGCACCACTGGTGAATACAACGTCAAGTTTCAATCTCAACAGGAGGCATTGGAACGCATTGTGACGAAACGAGACACAACACAATACCATAGCAACGATCATGGCTTCGCTGGAGTATGCAAGAAGCTCATATTTATATTAATGTTTTACGTACACCGGTATATATTTCCTGCCCATTTATAGCCTTGTTGAATTCCACTCAATCGCTATCTGCAGATCGACATCATGTTAGCCGCGTCATGCTGAATACTTGTGCATATTATGCCCAGTTTTAATTCAGATCGTTATTCTGCACTTCCGTTTGCATTAACCACGGAACACTGGAAACCTTGACCCCCTCGTATAAACAGAACACACCGGATACCTCGGACAATGCGGACACATGTCGCGCCAATGTGGTTTGTGCACACTGCTTCATCGGGTGTGAAGGTACCCCGAATGAAGTTGATATTGATAATACCACAGATCCGGTCTGCACGCAAGTACCCCAGGGCGTTCAATCGTCTTCAACAACCGTTACACTCGAGAAATTATACCTCATGGGGGGATACTACCGTGTTTCCAAGGATAGCAGAGATGTACTCGAGTGCTACCAGCCGGATGCCTGCAAAGGAGGTGACAATGCGACCAACTACTGTGCCACCGGCTACAACGGTCCCTGTGAGTTTCGTTCGAGGAACAGATCACGCACTTATGCGTCAGTCACATTTGGTGTGAAACTCGCAACTATCCGACGTCGAAGATGGGTATCAGTTCCTCGTTGAGTCTGTGGTCCTCGTCCTCCAGTATCGTTGTTTTTGTCGTTTTTGTCGCGTTTTCTATATACCGTACATCATTGTTAGCTAATACACTACCTCGTACATACAACAGGTCCACGTATAGACTGACCACGACAAATGCACCCGCCGCATCCCTATTAATCGATTATACCCTTCCGGCAGACTGCGCTGTGTGCGCCGACGGCTGGGCCCCCCGATTGAGCAGGCGCTGCCACGAATGCTCGGCAGCCGATGTACGATCAGGGTGGTTCATGTTAGCTTTATTGTTTATCGTGGCGACTTTGGTGGTGGTCGCGGTAGGGTCGGACCTCACACAATACGTCAGAACCGACGCGTTCGATGGCGAAGAGCTGGAACACAACCCAAGAGCCCGAGGCCATCGCATACTACGGAATGTCAGCAATCTTGTAGTAAACATCTTCCCTCTTTCTGCCATCAGAATAACCGTCGTGGTTTTCGAGATCATCACCCAGGTATGTATCTACACGTTTTATATTTTGTAAGGATTTTGTACCTGGACGATATTACCTACAGTATCTTGGGTAAAACGTTATTCACTACGCCATAAATATGTATTCTCGGCCGACGCCTGTCCTGGATTTCTTCTTGTCAAGGTACAGCTACTGGGTTTGATTTTGTCTGGGTGACATACGTAAGTAGTTCACATTATTCTAGCACAGTCGAGCATGTTGATGGCATTGCTGATCTGACAGTTTTCACCAACGTCTGTTTGGGTGTGATGTGATCGGCTAACGTTACGCTGGTGTTACTGTGCTAGGGCATACAAGCAAGAATACACGTGTTAACTTACGAAGAATCTGTGAATCCTGATCAGGTAATACGCGTTTCACGAGCACAACCCTGATGCTCATCTTGATTACGCATATATCCCGCCAAAATTAAGACGATTGCCAGTGAACGACCTCTTGCCTCGTGATCGCACGCGTTCCGTATCATGGCTGACACGCAGTTCCCCTGCTCCTTGATTTCACCATACCGCAGTTCGCTGAGATTGCCGGAAATGTCTATCCTGAGGAATACGAGGAGTTTGTCTCCAAGATGACGCTTTCGAACATCGACATTGGTTTCATCTTGTCTACGTTTTGCATCGTTAGAACGAACTTCTACGACAGGATTTTATTTGCGACGATGGGCCCGCTCGTGTTCCTTTTCGCGCTTGCCAGCACGTATACTCTCGCAAAGAAGAGGAATCCAAACTCAGAGTTTGCGGCCGCTATCGTGAAGTATAAGCATCTGTCGATCTTTCTTTTTGTCACTTTTATTGTGTATTCTTCGATTACTATTAGAATATTCCAGACGTTCGTGTGTGATACTCTCCCAGACGACGGAGGTGAATACCTTCGTGCGGATTACAGTATTTCCTGCAGGACAGCAGAGTACAAAGCGTACTGGTGGTACGCCATACTTATGGCGGCTCTTTACCCAGTCGGTATCCCCGTTGGATTTTGGTGGTGGTTGTTGAGCAATCGTGGGGATTTGAAAAAAAACGGCAGGGAAACCAACGCACAGCTGAAGCCATTTCGTGGCCTATGGGCGACATACCGACCATCTCGGTACTACTACGAAATAGTTGAATATGGCCGCCGGCTCATGCTCACTGGGGCGGCAGTATTTGTTCTTCCTGGTAGCACTGCGCACATCACCGCCACATTGTTGATTACGGTAGTATTCCTGTTCATCTCCGAGTCTCTTTCGCCGTTTCAAAGTGGTTTCGATATGTGGATGTATCGTTGGGGTAACGGCATCATTTTGGCAAGCATGTATGTTGCCCTCCTTCTTAGTGTCGATCTCACAGGTGATGGAACCTCAGGTACACATGCAATCTCAGCGCTGCTTATCGCGGCAAACGCGGTGCTAATACTCGCCGTAGTCGCGCAGGCTTTGCTAGCCGTGAAAGGAGCGTGTGCATCTGTTAAGGTTCAACAGGTAGACTGCCCACGTGCTCGCGCACCATTCGTGCGTGCTCGCGCACAATCCGTGCGAAGTGTGCACCATACTGATGTACTTTCCGAGTGTGATATTGAATTATCGAATCGCCGGGTAAGGACACCTGTGGGAACAAACATGTAAGTGCCGATAGTCGATTTGGGACGGTTAGGAAAAGCTAATAGTGTGACCATGTATGATAGGTCCTGAAGGAATATGAGAAAAGTCACAACATGTGAAAACGGTATGCTGGTTATTTTTGACAAGCAAGTATTTTTATTGCACGTCCGGCGATGATTGTGATGGTGTCAGAGTTTGGTAGATCCCCGTCTATCGGCATTTTATAAGTTAGTATCCGGACTGATTAAAAGCGACCGGAGGACTCATCGCACGCCTTTCGTTGATTTTCGTGTGTGGCACGAAAACCAAACGGAACTGAGTAGGAAGGGCCACGCATCCGTTGTATGAGAGGCGCCCAACGAAAGGGAGACAAAGGGGGGGGGCTTCTTAGGAAACCGCGGCGGACGAAAGCTGGAAGGAGACGGCAGACAGGGTAGCAAAGTACTAGACGGACTAGCTGGTAGAACCTGTCTGTACTACGGGAACAAACCTGTCTCGGCTTTCTCGAAGATACTTTGGGTTTGCTCCGGTTGCCCGTCCTATCTTGTCGTTTCGAGTCTTGCTCTGCTTGCGTTGTTTTTCAATATATTTTATTTCGTTTCATTCCATTTTATTTTTGTTGTCTGTCATTTTATTTATTTTAATTTGTCATGTTTTTGTTTTGTTGCTTACGTAGTTGTCTGTTGATTTGCTTCATCATGCTGATGTATTTGTTTGTTTTATATCTTTTCGTTTTTTCTATTTATTTTTCCTCTTTGTTTCTTTTTCATGCACCTGGATTGCTAGCAGAGTAGATATTGCCTGTGGTATAAGGCATTGCATTGTCTCCTCTGCTTACTGCACTGCAGCATAATGTCTCTGTGGTGTATTTTCGTAATCACACAACTGGTACTCATCTAGGATGAAGAATCGGCACGGACACTGGGTGTGCTGAATGTCGACGAGTATATAGGAAGGAAGGTTAAATGTGCAGAACACACACACTGGTAGCCGATTATTGACCAATTTTGTTGTAAGTGTAGTTTTGCAGATTCAGTTTTGCATTTTCAGCTGTATGGCCGCGATGTTTCGTTTTCATGCAACTGGATCATCCGTCCTCAAGCAGCCCACAGCCACGAGCTTCAAGCGGTGCGTTCGCACATGTCATCGCTCGCTGTGTAGAAAGTCTTGTGTTTCGGCTAAGTACATTGAGGGAGCAATCCCACTCCGCGTCTTCGAAAGTCATATTTTTTGTTTATGTTAATATCTGTCCATATATGGTACTCGTTGTATACCAGGTACATTGCATAATTTGTGACGCGTTTACAATCAAGAAGAAATAGTAAAAAAAATGGTACTGCTAGTATTGTGGCACGTACATGAATATATGGATCAGCTTCGGCCATCCATCAAGCACACAAGATAAACACAACAACACAGGAAAAGCACGGACGGCGTTTTATTATACCAGTTCGAGATCGAACGGTAACGGTGGCAATAAAAAAGCAACAACCGACTGACTGCGCAGCCGGCCTCCTACAAGTGGTGGGTCCACCAGCAGCTGTCGTAAGTAAGACGTGAGATACTGTCGCCAATCGTCTAGGTAGTTTTGATTTCAACTACAGTAGTACTGATCGACGTGACGGTAAAAACGAAATAAACATGTTTTTGATTTTCTGTATTTAATCATTCAACCACTTTATCTATGGAGCCTGGTGAAAATTCTCCTGCTTCTGCTGTGTTGGGCGTGTCATACTACTTTGATACCGAGCGATATCGAGCCATGGTATAGGTCCTTGTGGGTTCGGTTGCTCGGAATTGTGTTGACGAGATTAACGCGAGGTATGTCTCCGGCGCCCTTGCCGCCACTTTATTATGCGTGAGGTATTATACTGGAGGTTGATCGATGGGTCAATAGCGTACACGTGTGTTTATTTCATTTTCGAGTGTAAGCTCGCCGTGAACTCATGAAATTGCCATATTTTTAGTTCGTCGAGAAAGAATAGCGTACCGCCCCAACTCGGCGAGATTGTTGATCTCGACATGGCGGCTAAAACATCCACAAAACTGGTCGCACCTACCATCCAGTGCGCAGTGCTGCCGTTAGTCTGCAAGCTTTAGCGGGGGGTTCACAAATTGAAAAGGTGTTTCTGACTTCCCTCCAAACGTTCATGCCCAGTATAAAGGACATCAGCCTGCAAATAGTATTATTATAGTGCATCACGACCGTTCACGTTTAACATAAGCTGAGTTTAAACCCCGAACTATTTTGTGGCAGCAAACCAATTGTAGTTCTCTCGGGGACAGCAGTAGCCCAGGAGTCTCATATTTTCAAAAAGGTTTAGTGAGAAAACCAAAGTCTGCCCATCGACGTACACTAAAGATACTGTAGTAGCTTGAATGACCCATGTAGAAACAATTTCCCAACAACGGTTTGAGTCATACCTTCTGTAGTAACAAAACGTTAAAGTTGAAACAACTATACTTAAGGATATATGATAAAATCCAGCGAATGTAGATATATAGAGAAAACTTTCGAAGTACGTATAGGAGCGAGCAGATTTTGATCAGACAACTCTTTTTGGTCTTGCCGATTTCCTATCTCGGGTCGCCAATGAACAAATTTCCAGTCCATGCTACACGTTATCGTATGCCAAGGACACTCACACTAGCAAGGGTGATCGCCGTCTCGAGACATGCCGAAAAACGCCTAGTATTGTAGGCTTGCCAAACATGCCTCATGTTCGACGAAGAACAGCCCAAATTGCCCCGAAGTTGACCCGGAAGTGCTAACTTGTCCCGAGATGGATCTACACTTGTCCTACAAACTGAGACGGGCACACGCGAGCGCGTTGTGCTCTACTATGCACAATCTACGTAATACACATACCAGGGTACCAGGCATATGTTATTCCATTCTACATGTACGGTGATTCAAAATGGGCCACATCGTTTTGCAACAAAGACTGCCGGGAAGAGGTGCTGCATTCAGATATTTTTTCACTTCCGTTTGTGCAGGGAGAAGTTTGGTACGAGACTTACAAAACACCTTGATTTGGACAGGAGATTCCTGGATATCATTCCCAAGTTTATCATCGCGAGATATATTTGCCCTGGGAGGCTGTGTGGTGTATTAGTATGTGCTAAATATACCACAACGATTGGAGGGAACCTCCGACGCAGAACCGATTACCAATTCGACACCTAAACTCGCGGGATATAGTATTGATTACCGTGAAACTTCCTACGGTAGGTAGGGGGCGGTCGTATGGCAACGGACTCGCTGCAGGAAGAAGCTCGGAACCACATGAGTTGGGTGCGAAATCGAAGATAATGTGCAAAAACGGGCCCATACGAACGTATCGTTTCCGGTGCGAACGAAGAACCGACCGCTCTAGTGTGTATACAAAAATACCCAGCTAGTGCTCGTGTGGTCGAGTAGTACGTTGGATGTTGTACATGCACTGCACGTGCTGATATCGTCGAACTGGTGATCGATATATGAACCTTCACCGTTCATCAATAGGCTGTGTCGCTTGCTGCATGGTGTCCAAGGCATGTCTTTTACATCATTACTACAGTACTTACCTGAGTAGCAACGACGGCCGATTTTTCAACGGGATGTATCTACACATTAGTGTAAAAGGGGCACACCTCGAGCGACCGCGATGTAGATTATTGCAAGCAGCGAGCTCTATGGCATAGCCTCCACATGTATCGTCGTCAATTTCCGTTGCACGTGTAAGGACGGAAAATGGTTGGCAACGACGACGATCGCGTGAATCGTTCTGTGACTTTGGGTCCTGTCTGTTGTGTGTAGACGTTCAGGTGTGTTTCAGTTTGAACTAACATGTGTCAATTTTTCAAATTTATTCACGGTGGAATATCCGAAACGCATTTCGCATCGGCGATCAACATCAGCCAACCTATCAGTTTTGCACAAGATGCGCAGCCACAACAGCATATTATACGAAGGAGTGCCGCAGTGCAGATACTTCGACGTATAGAGGCTAGCACCACCATCAGTATTGTACAGAAGTCCTGCGGCATTTTATTGGTACTGGTGTTTAGAAACAGACCATACGGATTGTACAGGGGCCAGGGCGGACCAACAAGCACAAACCATTAAGGGTGGACAAACAAATCTCCTAAACCAAAGGAATGCCCGGGAGTCGCTTTGTCCGTGATCGTTGCAATTCCCTTAGGTATGCAGTGCTACGAAATCGTACAAGGCCGCCTTCGGTGGGCCGCACGGGTACTTCAGCCGAGCTTGTACTAGAACTATTTCTGATATAGGCAGATCTACGCGACTTCCAATATAGTATGTTCCTGAAAACTGCGGAAGATCTCTATTATTAATTCGTCTGCTACGTACAGCAGTGTTATAAACAGTTTTGCTCATAATTGAACCGCATATAATCATGGTGTGTGCTGTACAGCCCGCAGCCTGCATGTTTCCCCAAGGAGGCCTACTGAGACACCAGCAACCACGCAGCAGCGCCACTGCGACCCGTTAGTGCATAGTTTAGGTCTTTATATAGTCATATTAGCAGTTCGTATTATTCGTAGCCACATTTGAAATTCCGAGTAGGGACTTGTTTATGGATATGAACGTAAAACGCAACTGAAAGTTTTTTCACGATGCCAAAATGGATGCTTATTGTACTCATCACGACCAGCGTGAGATATGTTTCATCTCAAAGTACTTACTTCGCCACGTTTTGGACCAAGGACATAATCTGTTGGGAAATAGTTGAAGGGGCTATGCCCCTCTGTTTGTTTCGCCACTTGGGGGTGTATGCAGGTCGCGTTCGCGGAGGGCGTCCCACATACACAAACCTGCCTCAAACGCCATTCCGACGTACTGGCGAGAGGCCCTATGAACATGCCGAGGACGCGCACAATGGTTATGTTTTTTCGGCCACATTGTTGAGACTAACGAGACAGCGGCGCAGGAGAAAGCTTGACGAACCCCCACATGTTGGGTAGGGATAATTCCACCTATCTACTATTATTATTCACTACCCCCAATTGACCAATATTTTCCTCAACTTGGCCGAAAACCAGACCCTCCTTTGACCACCAATGACAGCGTCGAAAACGAGAACAAGTACAATTATGAACGTCGCCGCCCATC
The DNA here is from genome assembly GCA_008828725.1 of Saccharina japonica. Lineage (NCBI taxonomy): Eukaryota > Phaeophyceae > Laminariales > Laminariaceae > Saccharina > Saccharina japonica. The sequence continues at coordinate 145,216 of MEHQ01003992.1, forward strand.
AGCCCGAATAGAACACGGCATACCTCGCGAGTAGTCGCGACCGTTCGTCTCCCGAAAAATCTCGGGACAACTACAAATCGACATTTGTAGGAGAATAAAAATATAGGGAGTGATAAATGTGCCCCCGGGGGCACATCTCTTAACGACGCCCCCGGGGGCCCTTTTTGCTTGTTGCGCCCCCGGAATTGGGACTGATTACAAAGCACATCACCACGAGCGATTACGACGACCGTAGAACAGCAGACCTGTCTGGGAATTGTCTACTGCATGTGCTGCTGCGGTGTGTGCTGTAGTTCCGCCGGTCATCGCGTTTCGCGCAATATACAGACGGCTTCGTGTTGTCGATACCCAGGATATTTCCAGGCATTGGTTCAGGGTGCAACATCAAGCTAAAAGTGCCTCTACATGATGCACGCGCCACGAGCGATGACGACGGCCGTAGGGCATTGTCTACGGCATGTGCTGCTGTGATGTATGCAGTAATGCCGCCAGGTATCGCTTCTCGCTCGATATACAGACGTGTTTGTGTTCTCTTATTCCCATGCTATTTTTGGGGGCACATCAAGCGAAAAGTGCCTCCGCAAGCAGACTACAGTACAGACATGAAGCACGCTACTACGACCGAGTACAACGATCGTAGGGCACCAGACTTCTCTGGAACTTGTCTACGGTATGTGCTGCTGAGGCCTGTGCACGAGTTCCGCCGGCCATCGCTTCTCGCTCGATATACGTACGTGTTCGTGTGCTCGATACCAAGGATATTCTCCAGGCCATTTTTGGGGGCGCACCACGCTAAAGGTGCCTTCGGAAATAGGCTGCATGAAGCAAGCCACCACGAGCGACCACGACGATCGTACAGCACCATACCTGTCTAAGAATTTCCTAGAGTATTTGCTGCTGCGGTGTGTACAGTAGTTCCGCCTGTCGCAGCTTTTCGCGCGATATACAGACGGGTTCGTGTTCCCGATACTTACGATGTTCTTTGGGGGCACATCAAGCTAAAAATGCCCCCGGAAACGGATTGCATGAAGCACGCCACCACAAGAGATCACGTCAACCGTAGGACACCACACTTGTCTGGATATTGTCTACGGCATGTACTGCTGCAGCGTGTGCAGTAGTTCCGCCGGTCGTAGCTTCTCGCTCGATATACAGACGGGTTCGTGATGTTCTCGATATTCAGGATATCTCCGAAAACAGACTACATACAGCAGTAGTAAAACTATACCAAGGGACTACCAAACTGCTATGGGAAAAACTATCATATGGCCTCTATTATACCTATCTATATATCGATACGATCAGTACTGCAGTGCTGTAGTACGTAGTGGGCCCGTGTGAGGATTGTCTATGGCACCTGCTGCTGTGGTGTGTGTATCAGATGGGTTGTGGAATTCTGGTAAATACATACATGTATTATTTGGGTGTTCTTTGTCCATCCATTTTCATTGGCGTTTTATAGACATTTTTTTCGGTTCTAAATGGGTTAAGGGCCAACTCTACGACGTAAAGTAGGTAGGTGCCATCCTGCACGGAAGCAACTCTAAGTTGCCCTTGGAAATATGATTAATTCGCATACTCGTAGACTTGTTCTGTCAATGTTCATCATTGGTAGTATTGACGCCAGACATCTATTTTGGTGTTCCGTTTATTTGCATTGGAGTTCGTGTATGCGTGTAAACTAAGTGACATTCAGCACGAATCCATTTGACTGGCAACCCTATTTAATGGGCATTGAATTCGTGCATTCATACATGCCTGCTGCTGTTGTAAGATTTGTAAAGTTGGTGCCATTCCGCTCGGGAATATATTTGACATTTTATTTAAGACCCATTATTCAATTCGCGTACTCGTATGCCTGTGCTATTAATAGTAGTTGGTGGTCTCGAAATGTATTTCAATGTTCCGCTTCCTTCCATGTCCATTCGAGTACGAGTCTATGAAGTATGCACCATTCCGCACGGGAATATTATTAATTTCGCATAGACCTATCTGGGTAAGTTCGCCCCCCTTTGAACTCTGAATTGTACATCAAACAGTTAGTTACTGCGTTCGCGTCTTATTTAAGTATAGGACTTGCCACATATATACTTCGGTAGACTCTAACATCTTCCGTCAGCAGATCATCGTCTAAGTCTGAGTGTTCAACGCAGGAATAATCATAGAAAGTACTCTAGAGCAAACATATACCTGGTATGGATATCGGGCGGGACGCAATGACCGGCGAAACTACTGCATACACCACATTAGCACATGCCGTATAGACAACACCCAAAAACGTCTGGTGCCGTACGGTCGTCGTCATCACTCGTGGTGGCGTGCTTCATGCAACCTATTTCCGGAGGCACCTTTAGCTTGATGCGCCCCCAAAAAAGGCCTGGAGAGATCCTCAGTATCGAGAACACGAACCCATACGTACGTCGAGCGAGAAGCTGCGACAGGCGGAACTACTGCACACACCGCAGCAGCAAATACCGTAGGCAATTCCTAGACAGGTCTGGTGCCGTACGATCGTCGTTATCGCTCGTGGTGGCTTGCTTCATGCAGCCTATTTCCGAAGGCACCTTTAGCGTGGTGCGCCCCCAAAAATGGCCTGGAGAATATCCTTAGTATCGAGCTCACGAACACGTATGTATATCGAGCGAGAAGCGATGGCCGGCGGAACTCGTGCATAGCCCTCAGCAGCACATACCGTAGACAAGTTCCAGAGAAGTCTGGTGCCCTACGATCGTTGTACTCGGTCGTAGTAGCGTGCTTCATGTCTGTACTGTAGTCTGCTTGCGGAGGCACTTTTCGCTTGATGTGCCCCCAAAAATAGCCTGGGAATAAGAGAACACAAACACGTCTGTATATCGAGCGAGAAGCGATACCTGGCGGCATTACTGCATACATCACAGCAGCACATGCCGTAGACAATGCCCTACGGCCGTCGTCATCGCTCGTGGCGCGTGCATCATGTAGAGGCACTTTTAGCTTGATGTTGCACCCTGAACCAATGCCTGGAAATATCCTGGGTATCGACAACACGAAGCCGTCTGTATACTGTATTGCGCGAAACGCGATGACCGGCGGAACTACAGCACACACCGCAGCAGCACATGCAGTAGACAATTCCCAGACAGGTCTGCTGCTCTACGGTCGTCGTAATCGCTCGTGGTGATGTGCTTTGTAATCAGTCCCAATTCCGGGGGCGCAATAAGCTAAAAGGGCCCCCGGGGGCGTCGTTAAGAGATGTGCCCTCGGGGGCACATTTATCACTCCCCATATATTCGTATACGTAGGTTGTGGGGTCGCTGCAGAACATACAGTAATATTATACGTCGTAGCGGTCTCGGGGATAGATCAGAGGGAAATAAGAAGGAAGGCATACGTATCATAACAAAAAACATTACTAACGACCGTTCGTTGCGCTTGGTTGCAAGCAGCAACCACACGACCTAGGTACACATATACATACAACGTCTTCTGATTTTCCTATCACCATCGTGTTTTCTAAGAATAGCCGGTATATTTATAAATTTAATAAACATTTAATTTGTAGCTGTGCCGAGATATTTTGAGAGAAGAACGCTGTTGACTAGTTGTAAATTCTGTATGTTGCGCCCGTGGTCTATTCGGGCTGCTTGGCGGTGACGTGCATACGTGTACTTGCAGTGGTTTTAGAGGCTGTTACAGGTTGTCAAAAGGGGGCTTCATTTCGGACAAGTGGGGGGAAATAGTGGTCAATTGGAGGTAGTAGATATATATATATTATATTTGTGGGGCTACCCCCCCTCTCAACATGTGGTCAAGGGGGGGCGTACTCATTTGTTGCTTGCCTTAGTCATTTGACCATTGCTCAACATGTGGTCAAGGGGGGGGGGCTTTCAGCCCTCTCATGCGCCGCTTCCCCATCGGGCTTAATAACGTCCCCCGACAAATAAAAACGTTGTGTACGTCCTCGGCATGGGCTTCGGGCATTTCACCAGCGTGTCGGAAGTGCGCTTGAGAAAAGTTTGTCCGCGGGAGCAGTTTTCCTATACCCCTGAATTGCCTAACCCCAAGGAGCGTATGCCCCCTTTTGATAATTTACCAAATAACATATGTATGTAACAATAAAAGATGAGAATGATAACAGTTCGGAGGAGAGGAGGAAAACAGAAAGCAGAAAAGGAGTGGTCAAGGTATGAGATTCCAGCACCTGGTCACCATGGGAGATGCCGATGCTACGGGTAGTTATGCTCTACGGCGGCTCGTACTGCATTTTTTTCCTTTAATGTTTACTCTTAATACAACGTTATATTGACCATTTACCAGCATTTTCAGTTTCGTGCCTACTGGTGATGCTATGGACACAATATACTACACTACGAGTAGGAGAAATCGGCAATATATCTGCATAATCCATTTTGTACGCCGAACGGGGCATAAAGCAATTACTACTACAGTATTTTAAGGCATCAATTTATTTTGACGCAAAATGGCCACTATATGATACGAGAAAACACGGTTTGTAGGACGACTACGGTGCCTTTGCCAAAATCCATGTAACAACGTGAACTTAAAATACAACTCCCAAAATCAATTATCAATGAGATACGACTCGTACGTTCAGATAAATATAGATGTGTGAAAACATATGGTCTCAGTTGGTCTCGCTCACTAAATATGATGTATGATACATATTCAGTTAGATGTACACCTACTGCTGTAGGTACATTCTTGTGTATATACATACGCGTATTCCATAGTAGTGTGTGATGTGCCACAACTTCAGCTTTCGGTGGTTCGGTAAACCATTCGTGAAGACGGCGGGAGAAACATAAAATCAAAGTCAAACGACAGATTCAGCAGCTTTTTGTACTGTAGGTTTACGGCTGTCTGTGATACGTTGCAAAGAGGGCATTTCGGCGACCTGTACATGCGCTGTATGAAAGTAAAGCTGGGTTTCAGCGGTAGAAACTGCCTGTTGATGGCGTCTAACTCATTCCGAGGTTCCTCGTTATACTGAAGTTGAAACAAAATCCGCGACGAGCATATGCGAAGTTTCCGACCCAATGTAGCATACGGTTGATATATCCCGAGAACGCTGGTAAAATGTTTCAGCCTTGTTGTCCATACAAATAAATAGGATCATCACACATCCTTACGGGATATACGCAGGAAACTCAGTGTACAATTTTGCGATACGTCCAAAGTACAAACAATACGTATAAACCACCGCATGCATTGGCAGTGTGTACTGATTATAAATACCAAGTACCATGGTTGCAATAGGGGAGATTGAGTCACTACAGTAGTGGCGTTTGTTCTAGAGTTCGACGTATCGTTCATGGCTAGGAATAGTAGGAAAGCAGTAGGTCCTTCCCATTTTACCTATCATATATATGTAGAAAAGCAAGGCTGGCAGCATTTGTTATATACGAGGCACTCTGGGTTCGTGACGCCACAGGTTACTATCACACGAACACCCTTGTATTCCAAGGCCTGTTGTAAGCGCGTGGTTTCTTCTGTGTATCACTGCGTCGGCTCTTCGGGTGCCAACAACGAAAGGCGTGTGCGTGGGGTACGAGGCCTTAACGTTTGGCGACAAAAACAACGAGGCAGGGTTCATTTAGGCATCATACCACTATCGCCGAGAGCGAGGAATACTACTATCGAATTGGTGCCGTAACAACCCGTTCCCTCGGTAACTTGAGTTACGGTAACGCGAACGGCAATAGAACGCCTTAATTCACCGGTTGTATCGCAAAGGGGCAAGGCGAGCACCTTCCTACTCACCTATATAGTGGATATAGCGCGTTTCAGCTCTTGTGTTACACGGGCAGTTGACTACCATGGGGCAGTCGAGTCAGATTAGATAACACTGCACTGCGATGGCAAAAATACAACTATGCACATCGATGTTTAATGTTTCTGCCGCTTCAAGATAGGGACATCTCGCTGCTGCCAATTTCGCACAATCGGGCGCAGCCCGTTTATTTATATTAAAAGCAGTTGCCGCTAGTTTTGTGTTGTGTCAAAGTGTCAAAGCAATGTGACAAATAGTTTGGTGATTAATAATACGAGTACTGTATTGTTTAAAATATTATCATTATAAGTAGATATCTCAGTCGAACTATTTCCGTGACGTAATTCACGGCTTTCTCTTGGCTGAATGTCGAGCTCTGTTTTAATTGCAATTAAATTTCACCGGATAGCACAAGCATAGCAACGTGTTGCAGGAAGTCCAGCTCCAGATACACGCTTTAGACGCATAATAGGAGACCCGGATTGAATTATTATAAGCCCTGACCCTGAGCGTATAACTGGGGAGGGCAGTACACCAAAAGCATAACGACGAACCTAACTACACCTCCTGGCCGGGATGACGTTTTGTACTCGCGGCGACGAACGTTTGGGTGACGCCACGATCGACGGTCCAACACGTTAACTCGGCACTTTTGACGCCAGCGATGGACGTGAGCAGTCTACGTACGAGATATATACCTTGCAGTTTGTTTGTGGAGCTTGGTCGTCACCATGGAAAATACACCAGATAGCAGATTGTTACATACCTGGTATTCAAATATTCTTCTAACGAATGGCAAGGTTCGGTTGCACACCCTGCCGAGCAACGGCGACACAAGTTGGCCATGAGGCCCGGGGAGGTGTGTAACTTCACATCATGGCACGATATACAGCCGCGCACGTCGATTGTATACACTGCGTAAATTACAGGGGTTGACGAACCACATGCATACATTGAGTCAACAGCGACACACCAAATCACCACTATGATGTCACCGTATAACACGGACAAAATCGCACCCGGGTGCTAAGTAATCGTCATGTAAAAGCAATACGACCAGGTGTGCTGTTGTGGGTGGGTGTGGTGTCTTGCGTATCCCGGGTGGTATAGTAAACATGCACGATAGCCCCACCGCTTGGGGGTGTGGTCGTGAGGGGGTGTTTTATAAGGCTAGTGATATTTTCTACGCAAGGAGCGTTAATAGACCTAAGCCAGACTGCAGATGTTGTGATAATAATATACCATGGAAGAAAGAGCACACCGGTGATAACAACCTGACGTCTAAAACTAGTATGACCGGGTGTCTTGTTCGAGGGGGGTGTGGTGTCTCACGTATCCTCGGTGCTAATCACCGTGCACGGTAGCTCCACAACTTGGTAGTGTACTGATGAGGGTGTGTTGTTTTGAGGAGATGTGGTTGTTCTAGCGGCAGTGATAATTTCTGAGTAAGGAGCGATAATAACCTCGGCTAGACTGCAGTTGGTGTGATTTCAAGAGGGTGTGATAGCCAGGGGGCCGACATCCAAAGGGGGTGGTTCCGGCCGCAAGGGGTGAGCCAAAATGGGAGAGAAACCTGGTTTATTTAATATTTCCACGCAATACTGCCGGTGATGGTAAAGCTCACGCTTTAATTCGGAAGTTACAGGAAATATCAACTCCATGATGCACTGCCGCAGAACGGTTACCGGCAAGGCATGAAGTAACTGTTGCGCTGGCGCAACTGTAATTCATTAGGAGACCGGTGCTTTAGGGGACCGAACCTGGGATTCACCTTCCGGGTTTGAATACATTGTTGTTTAACGCAACAGGTGTCGGTGGGCGATTTGCCCGCATCGCAACGCGAGGTTTCGCGCAGAGTATCGTTTTTCGCAGCTGGCGAAAACACTGTGGGTTGCGTTCCTCCCGCAAGAAAGACGGTTGAGGCCCCATTTTTATTATCCCTGTGGTAAAACAACTATTGGTTAGTTTAGCAGGTTGTCTATACGTCCATACGTCTGTACACACTTTGTAAAGTTTAAGATTTGTTCGGTCGAATATTGACCCAATTGTCGCATACCTGGTATATTTTACTCCCCGGTGATCCTCTGGGGTTCGGGGGGCATCAACACGCATGCGGCGCGTGTGAGCGCAACACGCGTTCCAGGTCGCGTTGTTGCGTTGACCCCATAATTACTGGTCTCACGTATTTGGGGAGCAACTACTTGGAATTAGTGTGAGGTTGTTTTGCAGTTGTTAATGGGTTAACAGGCACCGGAGCCCCAAATAACGTATGCCCTGAATTCGGGTACCACCATAGGAATTATCTGGGGTTAAAACTCCCGACAGTTGCGCCTCAGAGGTCCCTGCCTTGCTGAAAAACTACCTGCTGGCGAGTCATACGATCCCGTTGTTTCTAGCCGACGCCCCGAACACTAAACAGTATATACCAGGTATATCACCTATAGCGCTGCGCACTTGATTGTTTTCGAGATTATGCTACAACCATGGCACGCGGCAAGTTCCGTGATTGGCGACAATCCTACTATTTTACACTGGCGCCGGTGGTTGGGGCGTAGGGTACATACAGTAAGAGGAGTAGTATCAAGAGTTGCGGGTGAATGGTATCCACCAGGCGGTGCGATACGTTTGGCGTTTGATGCTGTTGTCAGTTTTCGGAGGGACTTCCGCAGGGTGTGTGGTACGTAACGTACACCTGGTGAGAAAGCGTCAATGAAAAAACAGCCCACAAAATATTCCACCGGATATGCTCATGTAGGCGTGTGTGGTATATAAGGGGGGTGTCTGTTATTTCGTGCTATACGTATAGTCCGTGCAGCACAATGTCTACTATTTCCCCCCAGTGCCCAGGTACCGTATCTCCTGGGCCCGGGGGGTGTTTTCAATACGGAAAGTATCTCTAAAAGCGTCGTTTGGAGGCACGGAGGATAGAAGTTTTTGTTTTCTCAATAAATGTGTTTGCCTCTTTATAGTCGATAAACCGTGAACGTATATTTCGTTTCGCCAGGTGGGCACGCATTTCTGGAGTAAAATATTATGATGGGAAACGACGGGTTCACGAATTTGCGAGGTCCATATTCTTTCGGATGAAAAACAGAAATAAAATTGACGGAGATATCGGCAAAAGAACGAGCCTGGGATGCCATTTAGTTTTGTTTCGATACGGAGATCACACTTTAAGATTTCAAACTAAAGGGCGGGAAACGATTGCTTTCGTCTTGACCCAGCTTATTGTGTTTTTGTATTTTCAATATTGACAAACGTTCGCGGTAAAATCAAGGATTTGTCCAAAATGACACATTTTTCACTGATTTTGCGACATTTCGGGGTGCGTTTTCTCGATTATTTCAAAACTTACCTGATTTTAGTGAGGGGGGGAAAAAAGATGAGGTGTGCGATTCCCTCGGCCCCGGCGACCATGTTCGTCGTCTTTTTATTTTCCGTTTCGCAGTGTTTTTAAAGTTATTGATCGAAAACAAATGTACACATTGTCCTGCACGGACCATACGATAATCGTTTGTAAGAAAGGAAATTATACCCTGCTTGTTCTTGCTTATCGATCAACACATTCATCGCCGCTGTGTGGTGGGTTTCACGTTATGTGTATAGTACCGTCGACGTCATGCGCAGATATATTGTGTTTCCAATAGGTATGCTGTTCGCACACCGATACTTCGGGTAATTCATCCCCCTCCGTGGACGTTTTTAGCTTCTTGAAGACAGATTAAATATTGCTTGTCCCTCTATGACAAAAGCCCGTGAGTCGGACATGCCCTCCCCACTGAGCACTTTCCGGCGTTGAGATGTTTGTATCGGCGCCACAGTACGATACGAGCACGCAGAGGTTCACTATAATCCTGCCGATGCACTACATATCACGGTCTCGAGGGTGCTCGCACTTTCGTTTTAAACGCCTTGGACTGCCGCGTAGAGTTAAAGGCACTCTGGCAGGTTGATCGGAACTTCACTCAACATTGGAGTCCACAAGTTCCTGTTGGCGCAGCGTACGTAACCATCGCGGGGCGGTGCATATCGCCAAACCAAAACAGCATAAAGGCATTCAAAAATGACTAAACAGGTCGTCGTTTGGTCGATCGTGTTTCAACTGCACAAACTATATATCCCAAAAGTGACACTCTTGCCGTAACGGGAACCTCTGATCAGCGCAGAGTTGTATTTATCACCTCGGGCGGAACTATGGGCATACTACGACCCAGTGCAATTTTAGTGGTGCAGCGCGCACGTATATGACTCTTCTACGATGAATGTGGCAAGGGGCGTTTGCTTCACGTATTCACCATCGCTCCCGACCAACAGCAAGGAAGGCCGTGCGATTCAAGAGTTAGAAAGTGGGCTTTACCTGTGTTGAAAACATTCATCGTCAAAGATAGAGAACTCACAGCAGTGGTATACATAATCGGCTATGGCTGAAGCTCCTGCACGTGGTCAAGGTGAGGCGTCCCGGTGCTTACGCCCATTACATTTTCCTGCCAAAAAGGAAATGACAGAGAGTCGCATTCACACTCTATCGTGTAAGGTAAGGTTGATTCCGAACGGAAAGCCTCCTGCCCGGAGAGGAAGTTCATTGCAAATATACCTGGACCTTGCAGGCTCCGTTCAAAACGAAGCACTGCACTAAGGGGCCCCTTCGGTCATAAAACAAGAATAGTACTTGAGTGTTGCAACAATCAATATGTTTGTCTTTTTCACAGCAGCAATACTATTTCTGGTATAACTTCACCATATCAGTACTCCTTACTGAGCCCGTCATAGCTCCAGTTCTAATGCTCAGACCTCCGACCAACCAACGTATAGCTTGTTTCATATAGTCTCTAGGAGGTGTCAGGGCTCTTGGATCTTGAAGGAAGAGTAGGCATTGCTGTGTTTGTTTGACGAAACGTAAGTGCTCCGCAGCAAGCGTTTTGATCGTTTCGGAGCCCCGGTTTGATATCTACACATTGCTGTGGCCACGTAGTACGCTATGACCGGTCGAACTATAGGCCTAGGTAGGTACACTTAGTAGTCGGCCTCCTTGTCGAAAATCTGAGTCAAAACAGTATCAGAAGCCGGCGAAAGTGCTTGAAGGCCCTTTTCGTGATGTAAAAGGCGTCTCCTTGATACACCTCCTTGGACAAAAATCTTCAATGTGACCTGCGCTCTCTAAACCCACTTATTGGTTGGCAGTCTGAGCATTATAACTAGAGAAGTGACGTTTTCCGTAAGGAGTCATGAATAGGTAGAAAATATACTAGATATAGTATGGCAGCTAAAAAAACAACAACGGATTTGTTTTTATTTGATCTGATATGTTTTGCCCGATGACGCCCCTCAAAGCACACCTCCAGGTATTTCATGATCCAAATAAATTTCAGCCATGACCATCTCTAACATTGAGAACACAGAATGCCGGCGTAGTCAACCGGGTGTACCTGGTAGAGTTTACATGCGTTCCAGCGGAGCGAACGGGAACCAAAATGATGAGCGTTCCAGTAAACTGGTACAGGAAACGTTTCCACGTCGCGAGTTGCCTTGCGATTCCCCTGTCTACAGCGATACTGAAAGGAGTGTACACTGTGCAGTACCTTTCGCCACAGGTATTTGCTACTGCAGACGCGTGCTACGGTAGAGGTGTACCATGGTTTCGTTAGGCTCCGTACCTGAGGAGCTTAATACCCCACGAAACCGAAAATTATGTAGGGAGGAAAATATAAAGCGCTATCTACCCGATGAACAGTCCCACGACTTAAGTATAAAATGAAACATTCTGCTACGCAAGAATGATATTCTGACGACGATTTGGGGTGAGGGAGCCCCGTCATTTTAGAATGGAAATCAGCAAGAACGTTCTACCTCTATCATGTAGCACTCGTCTGCATTCGAGCGTAGATAAATATGTATCTCGTACGTGGTAGTAATTGTATGTCAGTCTCCTGAAGTTTAAATTAGTGAAAGCCTCACCCCGATCATTGCTACTCTAAGAAGGCAACATCAACAACTCACACCTTCATTTCGCCACTTCGCATTCTCCTCCCTCAAGGGCATGTTGCCATTGTACCTTTTTGTGCTTGATCCAAGGTTGTGCACTGCCTCAGCCGTCGTACTGGCAATACAAGTTAATATCTCGGGGGCTAGGAAAGCTGGTCCTTGTTGGCGTTGGAATCTGGTAGCTAAATATACAATATGGTGTAACGTGTTTGGATATACTAAAGTATGTACCGGTATAAATTAGGCGGCTTTCGGAAAATGCGAACTAAGGGTTTGCGCACCATATCTCCGTTGTCATTCGCAACTCGACGGTTTCCTGGTGGATCTAACCCATGAACGCGAAGAACCCCGCGTTAAAAACCCTTCATTTTTCTTCGCTTCGTTTCGTGCCTTCCCAGCGGGCGGTCGATGCCTGGATGTCTTCGAAATCGCCCTCGGACAAGCTGACGAAGGCAAGTGGTATGTAAGCACGCCGGAGCTACAGGTCACTTATTTCCGGTTGGGTGTTGCGTGTCACGGTGTGCGGTCATTGCGCGTTGTAGTCGACAGGGATATGCCGCTTGGCCTGTGACGCAGCCAACATAACTCCGATGATTCCCGCAAACGCGCCGCGAAGCGAAGGCTCCCGGCCCCAGACGCAGCGAGCGTGACATGTAAACTTCCAGCGGACATGATTGTGTCAGTATTTTTCACATCGAATATCCCGAATGGGGCGAACAAACTGGAGCTGCGCGCATCTAACAACCAGGGCTGGCACACTGCCGTTCTGTGTCGTGGAAACCGTGACACAATACAACGACCGACGTCACTCCCTCGGCAGACACCTTCCCCCAGGAAGTACTTTGAGGTGATGCTTCGTTTATCCAAACTTTGGGATGCCAACATGGATCGTGTAAAAGACGTCATCCGCTACACTGGAAGACCGGTTTCACTTCGCCAATTAGAACTTGGCTGGGACTTGAGCGATAATTGCGGGAGACTGACGTTGCCGAGTCTCCTCGGGCGGAATCCTACCGACCATATCATGAACGAGTTGGTTGGACATATGGTTTCGCCTGCCTCATTACTGGAATTGACACTTGGGTGCGACTTCGACCAATCGATCACTAATGTCATTTGGCCTCAAATGTTGACGAAGCTGGCCCTCGGCGGCTATTTCAACCAATATATCCGTGATGTTTCTTGGCCTTCCTCCTTGTTAGAACTATCGTTCGGCAATCAACGAAACCGGCCAACCATTTGTCCTGGTATGAATTAATTATGTTTGGATCTCACGGCGTGGGGTAAATTCAACCAACCGATAGCTGGTGTCATCTGGCCTCGATGCTTGGCGAAACTGGCGATCTTGGGCCACTTCGATCAACCGATCAATTATTCTGCTTGGCCGGCCTTCTTGCTGGAACTGAGGTTCGGGGATGAGTTCAACCAAACCATCGCCGATGGTTGTTTGCCTGCCTGTTTACACCATATTACCGTCGGTTTCGACTTCAACCAACCAAAAACCGGTGCGTTATGGGCCGCCTCGTTGCGAGGACTCACTTTCGGGGGAGAGTTCGATCCTCCGATTACCGACACTGTTTGGCCTGCTACTCTGCAGGTGCTGAAGTTCGGATTCTACTTCAACCAACCGGTACACGGTGCTGCTTGGCCGCCTTTATTGAGGACGTTGTATTTCTCTTCGTACTTTGACCAGCCGATTGCCGGTATTAGTTGGCCTAACTCGTTGCAGGAACTGGCTTTCGGGCAGTACTTTAATCAACCAATAACCGATGTTGTTTGGCCTATATCGTTGGTCGAGCTGTCGTTCGGGCGCATGCTTACCGAACCCATTGACAACGTTGTTTGGCCTACCTCGTTGCTGGAACTAACAGTTGCCAGCTTCTCAAGACTATAACCACCTTGGGAGAGGTCTCGGCGTGGTCTTCCTGCGGTGTTTTAGATTGGAATGCGTTCCAGTGTTTCGTTGAAAATCCAGTAGACGTGGTGATATGGTGACTATAGCCGGAGAATCACATTGTGGATCCACATTTGGATCAGTCGGCAATCAGACTTCCCTTGCTCGCCGGGCTACGGAAACTCTAGTTTAGTGTAAAGATGTGGCGGTCGCTTTCTTGATTAAACCATGATGATAGTATATCTCGTCATATTTTGCAGTGGCGTCATCCAGTTGATGAATAGCAGCACACTGCAGCTCTACGTGGACCAGCTGCGGTTTCGACGAAAGCGATGGTGGCATGCGGCGACCCTGGCTCCTTGTGTGTCGCGATATGATCCATGTACTATTTTTTTTCAACGGAGTGCCCATGCAAACTTCATTGAGACTAACGCCGTACTGACATATCAATATAATCTCCCCATTGGTACCTTGGGTTTGGTACACTGCGTACGTGTCCCTCAATTTCGAAATATATTCAACCTATACCGATTTGATTGAGGTGTTGTGGCTAACTGCACAGCGAATATTTGGAGTAGGCCGTACATGACACGGTATGGCTAACATCTGTCTGGGGACCGACCTATTATTGTCGTTACAATCCGCCACTGTACACAGACGTAACGACAACAACACACGACGACTACCGCCCTCCGTGATTACTCCAGAAATAAACGTACGATTTGAATGTGATTGTATGGCTTACACGACAGACACAATCTTGAGAGGTTCGCCTGTTCAGAAAACATGCTAAACACGCCCTGAACGTGTTTATGAATCGAACATTACCAGTCAGATGGATGTTGACGCCCCGTAGGGTATTCGTGGGAGTGCCGAAGAAAACCAATCTCATTTCCCAAAGACAATGGAAAATCAAAGTTTCGTAAGGCGTCCGCGAGCGATATTTATCATCTACCATTGATGCCAAGGGCGACCAACTAGAAATGGCGAACTGTGACAAATACACGCTGTAGGAAGGGGCTCACTCTAAATACAGCGTATAATAGACAGGCTCCGTAGACGCCAGACTCTTTTGCCGGGTAGAATACGGTCGTATAATAACACGACACTTCTCTCCATTTAACCCTGCTTCGCTTGCGAGATTGCTCTTGGACACCGTCTCCGGAACTTTGCGCCATGGTTTGTGAGAGTTGAGACACACAAGTTGACACGGTTGTCATCCACGGCAATGTTGAAAACACATAGGATGGCGGTTTATTGAATTTTGCGAATCTGGGATTTGTTCATAAATTTTGACCTTAACGGCCGCGAACAGATAAACATATACAGGCATCTATTGTTCTGCATTGACATTAATCAAAATCATGCCAATAAGTGTTTAATAAATTATCGTCCAGGGTACTATTCACACGATACACCAAAGTATAGCAACTGGGACACGTTACAACACATGAACTCAGTAGTGGCTAGACAACTGGAGTACAGCAGCTGGGACAATGCGCTTGACAAGACGCAGCGTGCCTGCACAGAGCTGAAACATGCAGAACAACCTACAGTATACAATATACAATACATAGTCACCCTAAATACAGCCGCTTGTGTAGTCAGTTGGCCACATGAAGATACAAAGACTCCACATGCAGACAATATACATATCGTCCGCGTGTCAGTTGAATTTCACCCGGCAATTTTAACGCAAATCACTATGACGGTAAGAAGGGAAGCATGTTCATACAATCTATCATGATTCCAAGCCCTGGTTATTATAGATTCCCATCAGATTGTGTCATTCACACTGGACGCGGTGGAACCCCACGCGGGCCGCGTGTCAATCCCCATCTCAGTTACCGGACAACGTGAGTTTGCTAGAGAAGGCAACGTCACCAATGAGACCAAACCGTGTCCAATTCCTCCATTTTTACATATGTTTGGACTATTACCCCCCGATGTATGACTTACTACGGGTCTTCATTCCGTAGTATGTCTATAACAATGAGAGGTAAATATTACACTGTTGGTCAGGTATATCAACTAAAAATCCCATTTTCTGCTTTCGTGAAATGTAATCTGGGCTAAAACCAAACGACAGGTTGGTCCCACAAAATAAACAGACTACATTCCAGACACGTGAACTCCCAACAGAGGGTTGACGGGGCGAATATGAAGACGTTTCGTTCATACGGGACTTGTACCAATAGCATAAATATTCGTAACTATGCCCTGGATTCAAACAAGCAAAACCACCCCCAAAGAAGAAACAGGTATATCCTACAAATCATATAACTCCATATCCCCGGTCGAAGGTAGCCACACCATCATTGCAAGGTTCTCTGTTTCATCTGAGAGGCACAAAAAGGATGCTCCCGCTGTTCAGTAGTCGTCTCGAAGCTCGTTTCACGAAGCACATTCACTGTACAAACAAGTGGTGGTCCGTCACGACGCGAGGTCAAGCGATCGCTGAGAGCACTCGCTGAATTTGAGCTCCTAGCCTATGGTCAAATCCACCCCCGTAACTCAGTTACGAAATGCACGTCGGAAACTCATGCAAACTGTTGGCTGGTAACAACTACCCCCGAATTGTAGTATGACCAAGCACGTACGCCATTGGAACACAAAACTCTTAAATGACGGCGGTGGCCTGGCTTGCCGCCAGGTGTCACCATCCTAACTCGACGGATAAGAACAACGCCGGACAGTCACATGCCTTTTACATACGTTAACTCGCTGCACTTGGCAGCCAAATATGGACTCGTCAACGAAGTGGGACGGGAGGCGGGCACGACGGGGGGCTAAGCTCCCCGCCTCGAGTCGTGCCCGCCCCGCCTCAAACCGTGTACCCACGATAAAGTAAAAAAATCACAGCCTGTTTTGATACATACAGTATAACCGGTAGCAGTAAACAATTACTTCATCCCGTCAATCGACATATGTCGCAGTGCGGTAGAGGCTTCTTAGGTTCACGCATTGCCTCGCCGTTACTGGTCTACACCGCTGCCACGCTAGAATACCGCATTTTGAAATAGGGCTACAGGATCGCCGTTACCGGAACGGCCTTTCCGTGTTGGCTACCATACAGAGGACCGGGACCGAGTGTCGAATACCGGTAACTCGTATATCAGGCGATTCTGATTTCCGTGTCAAATCTATCAAAGGTACCTCGAATATCTGCATGACACATTGTGTAGTACCTTACAGGGGTCTAATTAGTTGGTGAAACGTGCGCAATTGCAGACGCATGCTACGATAGAGGTGCACCATGTTGTTTCTGGAGCTCCACACTTGAAGAGCGCTACACCTCGCCCCAATCTGATTTTGGAGGAAAGTAAAAGTGATACAGTATCCGATTGAAAATCCCATGGCCGAAGCACACAAGGAACAATATTGCAACAACATAATGACAGTTAGTCCGCCAATTTTGGGTTAAGGAGCTTGATCACTCAGAAATAATTTCAGCCTAAAAGTGATATCTTTATCGTAGCACGCGTCTGCACCAATTTTCAGAAATATCGGCTTTTGTGCACCACAAAAATCATTAGATGTGCGGCTTGCCGCATATATTGTTTCGGCCCCCGCACACATTTTGGCCTTAGGCCAAAACAATATGCTGGCCCATTTCGCCGTAGGCCCCATTTTGGGTCTCTTTTCGCCTCAGTCGAAAATATTTTGGTTTTTTTTTAGCCGCATGCGAATTGTATTTTAGGCTTTTTTCTAGTGATTTATTCGGCAATTTCATGCCGAATTTGTTTGTGCCTTTCTTTTTGGAGGGGACTGAGTTCAAATTTATGACGGTTTTGTATGCCCGTGGATGAAACAAGGTTTGAAAGGATCGCCAATTCGCCTTCGGCGACACGCTGGGCGCCATCCGGCGGCCCCAGCGGGGGACGAACCTCGCCTCCGGCTCCGTGTACGCTACGTGCACATCCAATTATCCCCGATGTGCGCTACGCGCACATGTTGTTGTAGCCCTAATTATAACCCTGTTACCTTAAAATCTGTTGGTTGGAGAAAAAGGAATTTCCTAAAGTTCGCACGTATAGGCGACAGGGCACATCCTTTCGTAAACAGGTCAAAACAGGGTACACGGTTACATCTGGCTTTGATCACTCTCGTTCACACCCTATGCTATCACCACAAAACAAAACGACACTCTGGATGGTTGGGAGTGGCAATAAAAAAACGCTGAACGCTGTAGAAGTTTATTTTTCAAGCGATTTGGCCCCGTCAATGGACGTCCCCGTGGGCAACAAACAGTGGCCCCCTTTCAGGCAATGATTTCAAGGGGTGTCCCCCTTCTTGGCAAATGCTCTAGAAAATTCAACGAATATCATTTGCGTAAAACAACTATCTGTACGAATGATACATTCTTTGAAGTTTAAACTCTCCTTAATGGTCGAAATAACGCTAAAAGTGCATCTGTTTAAAGTTGTTTGCGACGAAAAGGGTACATCCCTTGAAAGCATTGCCTGAAGAGGGGTCACTGCTGTTTTGTGACTGGTGGCAACAAATAGCTAAATTGGAGGTAAATCACCCACAGTCGGAGTCTGAGCGAGAGTGTCCCAGCAGTAGCATAGGAGAGGTCACCGTAACACCGTGTTATGCGTGCATCACCACGAGTGGGGAGACGGCAGTGCATGCCCCCGTCCTCATATGCGGTGTTCTGGTATCAATGCACGGTCGGGATATTTTCCAGGTGCGAGGCGTAACTCCTGAAGCAATACGGCCAAGAGGCTACTGCTGTAGCACTTGTACTCACCTGTCCCAGTCGTGCTGCAAGCTGTTGTTCGAGTCAACGGGGGATCCACCAAACCTAAAACACCCGCAGAAGAACTCTCCGTCGTTGAGAGATACCTCTTTGGCCAACGCCGAATACATTTTGGTGCTGATGTATGTGCCTGCCTCTCCTGTCCCGTGCATTTTAAACTTCAAATTCCCAGTGACTTTAGTTACTGGGCGCTGTCGCGGAAATTATTTATTTCCCAAATCCCCTGCCTTTCAACTCTGTTTCGAGGTCTAATTCCATCTTTTTGTAGTAATCCCCTCCCCTACTTAGTTCGACTCCAAACACGATTTGGCTCTGTAGCCCATCAATCCATCTACGCCATGTTGTACCTGGTATAAAAATATGGATCTGTTCCCAGTGACTTTAGTTACTGGGCTCTGTCGCGGAAATTATTTAATTTCCCAAATCCCCTGCCTTTCAACTCTGTTTCGAGGTCTAATTCCATCTTTTTTTAGTAATCCCCTCCCCTACTTAGTTCGACTCCAAACACGATTTGGCTCTGTAGCCCATCAATCCATCTACGCCATGTTGTACCCGGTATAAAAATATGGATCTGGGACATTTGGCTAGATAAAGTTATACTGATTCAATACTTAACCTAGCTTGGTAGTATAGCTCTGGGTCGAGTCGGTTATGGTGACGGGCGAACTTGTACTGAGCTTTAATACATGGGAAGTGCAACTGTGCAAAGCGACGGCGCAGCCACCTGACGATAACGTGGAGGACTGCTGCAGCAGCAAGCAGCAGTTGGTAGTATAGCTCTGGGTCGAGTCGGTTATGGTGACGGGCGAACTTGTACTGAGCTTTAATACATGGGAAGTGCAACTGTGCAAGAAGCGACGGCGCAGCCACCTGACGATAACGTGGAGGGACTGCTGCAGCAGCGTGCTCTGCTGCTGCTGCTGCTGCTGCTAGCTGCTGAGCCGAGGTGAGTATACGCTGCGTTGTGCGGTAGCACCCGACGATAATTAATGTGGAGGACGCTGATTTAAGCTGCGTTGTGCGCAAGCACCTGACGAGCACATACATACATACATGGAGGAGGCTGCTCATTAACGTCAGGCAACATTACAAAATAAAGCTGATGTATGTACATGATGAATACCAGGCATAGCTACTGCTGTACGCACAAACTACAACAATACATAATACTTCACAGGCGAGGCAAGGCGGTGCGGAGCGGATCGGGGCGCGTGCCCCGCCCAGCTAACAACCCTGTGTATGCGCGTCCGTGAAATATTAATATTTTTGGAATGGAATTGCCAGGAAGCGGAGTGGGTCAGACGGTCGTTCGTGTGTGTCATGCGAAGCACTAAACCAATCGTCGTGCTCTCTATGGCGCATGGCCCATGCCTTGGGAGAGCGTCCGAGTCTATCCACGATTTCATGATATGTGCGGTAGCACCCGACGATAATTAATGTGGAGGACGCTGATTTAAACTGCGTTGTGCGCAGCACCTGACGAGCACATACATACATACATGGAGGACGCTGCTCATCAACGTCAGGCAACATTACAAAAGCTGCTGTATGTACATGATGCATACCAGGCATAGCTACTGCTGTACGCACAAGCTACAACAATACATAATACTTCACAGGCGAGGCGGTGCGGAGTGGGTCGGGGAGCAGCCCCGACCCCCGTGCCTCGCCTAGCTAGCAACCCTGTGTATGCGCGTCCGTGATATATTGTTTGAATGGAATTGCCAGGAAGCGGAGTGGGTCAAACGGTCGTTCGTGTGTGTCATGCGAAGCACACAACCAATCGTCGTGCTCTCTATGGCGCATGGCCCATGCTTTGGGAGAGAGTCCGAGTCTATCCACGATTTCATGATCCATGTGATCCATGGTCCATGGTCCATGATGTTCGTGCGAAATGTAACGCCAAATGAAACGACACAACAAGTTACGCCGCTCCGCATCACATACTTGACACTTGACATCTTGACATGCTGCACAACTGTATGTACTCGTACTCGTACGTATTCGTACGAGTTGGTCTGGCTTAGACCCAGTCACGGCAGTTAAATGGATTTGCGCAGCGCAGTTTTGCGATTTATGAGGTGGAATTTTGCATGGATGGCGCTCGGAACGGGCATAACCAAACGGGTCAAGCGGGAACCCTTGGGGAACCCAAAACAAAAAAGTTGACGAGGAAAAATTATGATCGTTTGATTGGGGATTGGGTCGGGGCTTCAGACCGTTCACGCTGTGGCCGTTGATCGTGGAAAGTACTACAGGTAATACATTTTATTCAGAGTACTCGAACTACACAATAGCATTGATAGTACGTACTCGTACTACTGCTGTAGGACCGCATCAAACGATCACGATGATATCAATCGTGGCAAAGTGTCACTGGGACCCGCGTGCAGAGCAACCTCTCTGCGCGCTATAACTATGCGGTCGCGGGGCTGATATACAAATATTCCCGTTCAAGACGAACTGAGAGAAACGCAACAAAGTCAGGTTGGAAACCCCTGAGATGAGCAGGGGCTACGAAATACGCGTTAGTCCAGACGCAAAGACGTGTCCATCAACTATACCAGACGCGCTGTAGAGATAGGGATTCCTCGACACGATGGCGACATCTTGTACGAATGATCCATGTTTAGACGACCGATCGGAAACTAGCGCGGCAGCTTGCAACACGAGTTGGGAGGGAGGTGAGCACGTTGTTGATTGTAGTACGTACACACACGTAGTCTACATCAGGACGTGTTATGAATACGTAGCTGTGTTGGGGGTGCTCCACTGTCTACAGCACCTTGCGTGTGGCCAAATTTATGCGTCGATGTGTCTCCAGGCGTGGTGGTAAATTGAAACACGCCGAAACGATCGTATCCGTGACCTCCCATAATATTGTTTTGCACGCTGTGATAGTATAGTTATAGCGCACAGAGGGGTTGCTCTGCACGCGGGTCCCAGTGACACTTCGCCACCATCGTATCGATAGAATCGTTTGACGCGCTTACAGCAGTACGAGTCTGCACTATTGTGTAGCACGAGTACTGCTGCACTGAATAATATATTATTACGTATCCATACTTTTCCATGATCGACGGCCACAGCGATGATGCTGCATTGACGTACTGCACTACTACTGTGTGTCGTCTGTGTGTCAGTGGGTCTACCCCCTTCATTCTGCTGCAAAATGATTTGTATTCGAAGATCTAGAACTACTATTAATACTGTTGTTGTGCCTGTCTGCACTGCTGTACTGAATCCATTTGATGCCGCTTACTTGCTACGCGTATAATACGTCTGACGACGCACTCTGCTACTTGGCGCTTCTATCGCATCGATAGAATCCATAGTACTCGTAGTAGTAGAGAGAGGCAACAATCCTTTTGAATCGCACACGGGGTTTGTCGGCTGGGCGGGGAGCGGGTCGGGGCGCTGCCCCGACCCGCTCCCCGCCGCAAAGCCTGCAGATGTGAAGTGTGGCGACAAGTACTCTTCTTCTTGCACTTTCACGGCTGTACGTACTCGTAGGAGTGCATTCAATTCGCCATTAATCGCATCAATCGCAAATATTCCATTCCGTGTGTGTCCGTATTATACAAGTGAGTACGAGTACAGTAGTACCGGCCCGCTCTTAAGAAACCAGAAATTGGGCTTGGGCTTACTTTCTTATTTTAGAAAGGGGTGTGTCCCKCACTAACTTCAGTATAACAGCTGTGCCGACTTTCTTATTTCCCCCGAACTATTTAGGCTGAGTTTGTTGTAGGGCACTTTCTCGTGGGAGGGCCGGTAGTGTACAGCATGTCAAGATGTCAAGATGTCAAGTAGTGTCAAGTATGTATTCAACTAAATAAAAAAAACAACAGCTGTGAGCTCGAGGATTTCGTCGAAGCGCATGTGATGTCGAGCGGCGTAACTTGTTGTGTCGTTTCATTTGGCGTTACATTTCGCACGAACATCATGGATCATGGACCATGGACCATGGATCATGGATCATGAAATCGTGGATCGACTCGGACTCTCTCCCAAGGCATGGGCCCTATGGGCCATACTCGTAGAAATCATGACGATTGATTGTGTGTTTCGGATCACACACCCGAACGCCGTCTGACCCACTCCGCTTCCTGGCAATTCCATTCAAACAATATTCCACGGACGCGCATACACAGGGTTGCCAGTTGGGCGGGGCACGCGCCCCGACCCGCTGCCCGCCGCCTCGCCTGTGAAGTATTATGTATTGTTGTAGCTTGTACGCAGCTATGCCTGGTATTCATCATGTACATACAGCAGCTTTTGTAATGCTGCCTTGGCGTCCTCGATGTATGTAGTATGTGCTTGCGCACAACGCAGCTTAAAAATCAGCGTCCTCCACATTATCGTCGGGTGCTAGCGCACAACGCAGCGTATATCACCTAGGCTCAGCAGCAGCAGCAGCAGCAGCAGCAGCAGCAGCAGCAGCAGCACAGCAGCACGCTGCTGCAGTAGCCCTCCACGTTATCTTCAGGTGGCTACCCGCATTGCCTCGCCTGTGAAGTATTATGTATTGTTGTAGCTTGTACGCAGCTATGCCTGGTATTCATCATGTACATACAGCAGCTTTTTTTGTAATGCTGCCTTGGCGTCCTCCATGTATGTATGTGCTCGTCAGGCGCTTGCGCACAACGCAGCTTAAATCAGCGTCCTCCACATTATCGCCGGGTGCTAACGCACAACGCAGCGTATATCACCCAGGCTCAGCAGCAGCAGCACAGCAGCAGCAGCACAGCAGTACGCTGCTGCACCAGTCCTCCACGTTATCGTCAGGTGGCTGCGCCGTCGCTTTTTGCACAGCTGCACTTCCCACTTCCCATGTAAAGCTCAGTACGAGTACGTCAGGCGCTTGCGCACAACGCAGCTTTAATCAGCGTCCTCCACATTATTATCGCCGGGTGCTAGCGCACAACGCAGCGTATATCACCTAGGCTCAGCAGCAGCAGCACAGCAGCAGCAGCACAGCAGCACGTGCTGCAGCAGTCCTCCACGTTATCGTCAGGTGGTGCGCCGTCGCTTTGCACAGCTGCACTTCCCACTTTCCATGTAAAGCTCAGTACGAGTACGTCCGACACAATAATCGCCTCGACCCAGAGCTGATATTACCTAGTCGGGTTAAGTATCGAATTTGTATAACTTTATCTAGCCAAAGGCTACAGAGTCAAATTTCTATGCCAGGTGTAACATGAAGTAGAGGGATTGATGGGCTACAGAGCCAAATCGTGTTTGGAGTTGAACTAGGAGGGGAGGGGATTACTAAAAAAATATGGAATTAGACCTCGAAACAGAGTTGAAAGGCAGGGGATTTGGGAAATTAAATAATTTCCGCGACAGAGCCCAGTAACTAAAGTCACTGCTGCAGCAGTCCTCCACGTTATCGTCAGGTGGCTGCGCCGTCGCTTTGCACAGCTGCACTTCCCACTTCCCATGTAAAGCTCAGTACGAGTACGTCCGACACAATAATACCGACTCGACCCAGAGCTATACTACCAAGCTAGGTTAAGTATTGAATCAGTATAACTTTATCTAGCCAAATGTCACAGATCCATATTCACAACATGGCGTAGATGGATTGATGGGCTACAGAGCCAAATCGTGTTTGGAGTCGAACTAAGTAGGGGAGGGGATTACTAAAAAAATATGGAATTAGACCTCGAAACAGAGTTGAAAGGCAGGGGATTTGGGAACTTAAATAATTTCCGCGACAGAGCCCAGTAACTAAAGTCACTGGGAACTACTGAACCGGTACGAACATTGTTGAATGGTGATGTGTGCGTAGCGCATATCGGAAGTAGCGCAGACTGCTGTTCTCCACTCTGGTCGCAGGAACGTGTCTCCTCTGGCCAGGGAAGGATGTTGGAAGGAATAGCGTATACGTTTTGCCTTTTGTATCTGCACGTGCAGCAGGGTAGGGAAAACGTTGGCACCCAGACCCATATATTCCAGGATACACCCATACCAATTAAAACACAGCTGTGGATCGAGGATTTCGTAGAAACTCATGCTTGCAAGCTGTTGGTGGTATGTACCTGGCCGGCATACGTATTGGTTTGTGTGTTTGTATATACGTGCGGTAAAAGTCGGAACGGGAACGGTACGGTACGACAACGAGAAATTACGGGATTCTTCGTTCCCGACAGCGAGTTTCCGGCCAGTGCCGTCGTTAGTTTCTGTAACTAGGCTTTGCCATCCCGCGGTACGGTGTCGTGTTCCCGTTCCGGGCTACTTTTCATCCCACTCTCTGCCAAGTACCGAGTATTCCCATCTCGCGGTTTAGCCACACCACGCAGCGTGGGGCGGGTCTGGCGTGTACTGCTGTGTCTATTCATAGTTGCTCTATTGAAAGCTTGCATCCGTCATCAGTAATCACCAATAGCCACCTCTACCTCGCTTGCTGCTGTGCTGTGGATGATGTGTGGTGGCGTGTTGCTCACTTGGCGAAAAAATATGCAATGTGCTGATTTGGATCTTTGCTGTTTCGATCGAATGGTCACGGTACCCGATTTTTGGTTTGCGTGTGTTCGGCCCTCTTCGAGAACGCAGGCTACGATAGAGGTGCACCATATTTTTTGTGAGCTCCTCACTTAAGGACCGTCATACCTCACCGAAAAAATGATTTTAGAGGAAGATAAAAGTTCTGCCGGATGATCCATATCATGACCGAAGTATACTCTGAAACATATTTCGTCACAAACATGAAAGTCCGACGAATTTCGATTGAGGAGTCCGATCGTTCAGAAATCGTTCAGCCAAAAAGTGCTACCTCTACCGTAGCACTAGTCCGAGTTGTTTTTCCCCTTCTTTCTTTCCTTGTTTTCGTAATATGTACGTACCCAGACACCTCAGTACACAAGCACTGCGGTGCTACAACCAGCTGGCTACAACGGTATACACGCCAGCCGTCCGCCAGCAGAGCAGGAAGCAAGATCTCGCGATTTCGGTAGTTTGTCCGCGTTGTTTTGCTGTGGCTCCCTACTACTGTTGATACACTACACTATTCCTCGGAGTTTGTTTTTTATCGGACCCTGTCATTTGTAGAGTAGTAGGTCTCTGCGGCTCTGTCGTACCTGCATTATGCATGCTGCCACAGGTACACCAACACTACTGCTTGCTGCTGCTGCTACTGCGCAGTGCCATGTTCGTGGGCAGTCGAGATCGCAGCAGGTTTACGATCGACAGGATAAGGCGCTGCATATACATATCACTGGATTTACATGTGTAAAGAAGGAAATTAACAAGAAAAACTCCTACCAACAATGAAGCAGCGCGGTATTGCTATACATCTCGTTAAATCCTACTTCGAGTAGCGGGTTAGGGGTAAGCGTTGCACGGTGTACCCTTTAACCTATCACACCAAAACCAAGTGTTTTTCCGCTCGCACACAAAGAGCACGTAAACTCCGATCCCCCCGACTGTAAACATATATTTTTCGGCCCGCACACCAAAAAACAAGTCAAATTGGACCCATATGATATAATGCTTGGCGAAGCTATAAAAAAGATCCAGTCAACAGGAACGGCTCCATACTGTTCCCATGTATGTTTTATCCTCAAAGTGCAGGTGCAGTTCTACATGCACATGTGGTAGTACGACGTAGTTATTCTAAACGTCGTACGTCTATGTGATATGCGCATGAAACTATATCGCATGCTGCAGTAAGTTTTCAAATTGTTCTTGCGCCACTCCCTTAGGCACGTCCTGGACGGGAACCTTGTGTATATTATCAATTCGGGCGTTCATTTGTAACAAGTTTTACAACAAACAAAGAAACACACAACACACACACACACGCGGTCCAAACACAAGGCATGACAAGCATGGACGCTTTGGAGGTGGGTCATGTCGGCGGTTCTGCTCCAGCGC
Organism: Saccharina japonica; assembly: GCA_008828725.1. Taxonomy (NCBI): domain Eukaryota; class Phaeophyceae; order Laminariales; family Laminariaceae; genus Saccharina; species Saccharina japonica. The sequence goes on from MEHQ01003992.1 coordinate 171,499, forward strand.
CTCAAGCAGAGCCAAATCGAACAACCCCAGTTCCTGCAAATCACAAGTCGGAGAAATAACACCGGCAATAGTTGTGGTATGAAAAATACAAACTGCTAGTACGCGAAGAGCACTTGGTTACATTCGCTCTTTCAGCCGTTGCCCCCAGCTCGCGTTCCCAATCGTGTTTGCAGCCATTCCCGACTGGGTTTCCGGACTGATTCCCCGACCCATTCCCGACGTTCCCCGATCGTTTCCCGTCTCACCAAGAATCATCTAGTCCCATGCCATCCCAACTAGATTCCCGGCAGATATCCCGACCAATTGCCGACTTTTTCACCGATCAGTTCACGTCCTGCCCCGTCCTGAAATACCAAACAAATTGTTTCCCGTCCCGTCTCGTTAGGCGTAAATATAGTATATTCCCGTCCCATCGCGTCAACCAAATGACTCCCTACCTTCGCGAGTTATTCCCATCCCGCGGTAAACGACGTGCACTTTTCCCCATATTGCCCCTAAAACAAACCAGTAAATGTTTTCGCCTGCGGCGAGCAAAACGGTTCCATTCTGAACCGCGCGTACCCTTGATGTATTGCTCCCCACTACCTGAACGAGGTATAACTGATGGTACGTATATCTTGTCTGCTGTCTATCCTTACGGATTATGCTTGCCGTCAGTTATTTGTTGGTGTTCGTTTATTTCACGTATCATATAACGTGTGTATCGAGCGCAAAGCACGAAGCAGGAACAGGTCATACTGCGTGTCGATACCAAACAGGTGCACGTGTATGCTGTATTTAGCAATAAACTCGCATTTACAGTATACCAGTACCTGGTATGCCTTCCTGTCGAAAATGCCGGTATATGCATGTAGGTTAAGGGGTCCGTTAGGACAAACAACACAACAGCATTACGAGTAGCAGCGTGGAAAAAACAGCATAGCGCGGAGATGCTCCGCATGCGGTCGCAGTAACACTTCATGTTCGGCTGACCCACTTCGTCTACTGTCGAATTTATTCATGCAATAACAAACGAAATGGCGCCATCCTTAATCCACGCACGGGGTTTGTCGGCTGGGCGGGGGGACCGGTGTGGGCTGCACCCGGACAGGCCTTCTGCGCCCCCCCCCCCCCCCCCCCCCCTCCCCCATATCTGTGAAGTTTATTTATATGTACTCGTTCAATCCGCAATCGATCGTATGCAAGAATTATGGTGATATTACTTGTACCGCTGTGTGTATCATCAGTGAAACAGCTGTAATAATCGGCGTCAGTAGACTTTTATCCTGCTGCATTTGTACCCAAACTAGAATAACAATAAATACTGCTGCGATACATTTCTGCACTGCGTATTCTGTTGTAATTGAATACATATTTCTGGCACAGCAATATTCTCATTGATTTCAAAAACAAAAAAACAGTTGTTTTACGGTATTTCTGGTGTAATTTTGACCTTTCACGATTACCTACCGAAAACCATTTCTCCAGTTGACCTATCGCTGTGGGCAGTTTTAGGCAGCAGAGGCCTCGGGCTATATGTTTGTCTAAGGAGCAGGATCGATTCGACGCTGTTTTCATCGTAAAAAGGGCATTCTACACTATAACGACACCCCATGACTCTGGTACTCAGAGACGAATTCGAAAAATTGAAGTTTCTCCATCTGCTGATACTAGTTTACCTCCGATTTTCGTAGAGGACGCCAAGCACTATAGTAGTCGACGAACCTACATGGGCTTCTGGTGCTACCCTCTGTAGCGTCCTACGCGGCCATAGCAGAGTAAAAATACCAAACAGGAGCTCCAAAACGATCAAACTTACTGCTGCTGAGTACTTTCGTTTCGTGATGCTAACACCGCAATGCCTACCTCCCTTGCAGCTGCAAGGCCCCCAACACATCTCAAAAACTATATATCGAATAAGATACCAGGTATATGTTTGTCGGGAGCAAAGATGAGTGTTAGGAATGGGGCTGTGCCGTGTGTGGTACCAGATATATATATATATATGATATATATGCTGTTATTGTACCCTAAATAGTATTGCTGCTGTAGGAAAACCAAAATTATATTTTTCATACAACTCAAGTACGCTATTTTTGTTTTGATCGAAGAGGCCTCTTGAGACCACAGCAGTGGTTCGATAGTGTTTCCCCACCTCTGGGTTTCCGTTTAACTCCTATATACGAGTAGTTTATCGGAATAGAAAACGGTGCCACGGATTCAGGACGCTGTATTTAGATCCTAGGCTAGTGTTATAGTGCTTATTTGAGATCGACCGTGACCCGCAAGAGGTTTATCTCAGAAGCTTGGTGCCGGTTATGATCAGAGGCTTACACCTCGACTTAGGGCGGCTACAGTGGTCGAAATCGGTCGAAATTTGCGGTGCACGAAATGCGGCAAAATTCAGCCCCCGACTGAACATTTGCGCTCCCTTTGTGGACAGCTCGTACACCACCCGACAGCAGCCTACAGGCCGCGAAATTGAAAGACGCTCCAGATAGGGTGTGTGAACGCGTTGAGAGCGCGAAATAGGCATGGGCAAACATAAACGAATAACGAGTCGTTTTCGTGTACTCGAAGTTGCGAGCGAGTAGCACGAAAAACTACATAAATCGCTTAAACCTTTGATTTCGCACGCGGTGCCATAGCATAATGGCTACATCACCGATGAAGGTCTTTCCGGAAAGGTTGCTGTTCACCAGTCGGATCTTATATATATATATATATGTTTGGATCGTCGTCGAAGATGCCGCGGAGGAAAAAACTACATTTCCATTATAGGTATTGGATTGTAGGCCCCATATTCGGGGTATTAGGGGCTAAAACCTTTGAATTGTTTTTTGTTTTAGCACCAATTATTGTATAGCTTCGAAATACGGATCTTGGTTGCTACTCTCTCGCAGTGGATGACAACCAACAAGAAACAGGAAATATGATCCAGGCTGGATCTTTAGTTTAAAATAGGGTAATTCCCACACTAATTGCAAAATAACGACTCTCATATTTCTTAAATTCCCTTAAATATCAGCACGGCTTTTTTTGCGGCCTGTTTCTCATTAGGTGTCCTGTTCGTACTGTACTCTAGTTCCAAGGCGTCATGTCGTCCACACCTCGGCTGCCAAGCGCGACACCAAATGTCAGTATCCCTGCCACCCAAATATGCGCAACCCTTGTGGCAACAACGATCTGTCCGTACAACGCCCTGCGGCAGCCGTTCGATTGTTGGGGAGGGTATATATGCCCGGGATAGAACGATCTGTATTCAACAGCACTACCAAAAAGACGCTCTCGCAGCATTAAATCATGTCACTTCTAAAACATAGCTCGGGAGGCTCAATGCATTTTTGCACCGAGCTGATGTTTGGTTAAGTTATTAGTTGGTTTCATCGGTGGACGACGTATACAGTAGTGGTGTCCATATCTCGTAGTTGTTTTCCTCCTTGTCGTTACTGCGGTACCTACTTCAGGCTGGCTCGCGCACTTACCCAGCCTGGGGTCGTATGTTATGTCCAGGGCCTTGGCGAAGAACTCCCACACTTCTCCTCGGATACACGCTACGGTAGAGGTGCACCATATATGCCTCATAAGGGTGGTCACTTGAGGAGCTCTCTGCCTCACCCATAAACTGATGTGAGTGGAAATCGGAAGTGCTACCCGATGGACAATCCCATGGCCTAAGCATAAAATGAAAAATAGTACAACGCAAGACTGGAATACCGACAAGTTTGGGTTAAGGAGCGCCGTCATTTCGAAAATGTTCCAGATTAAAAAGTGCTCCCTCTATCGTAGCACGCGTCCTCGGTCGAACCGCCGTTCAACCTTCAACCTTATGCAGTCGGTATTGGTGGTCGCTTCAAGCCCTTACCATGTCCTATTAAATATTCGTCACTCCAGTCACGCGTACGGCTACATTGACGGTTCAAAGACTTTCACGTTCTATAGTGCCCACAAGTGGAATATCTCAAGCGATATTGCATATACGTCGAGAGAGTGACCTCTTCGGGGGAGACCAGGCGAACGTGACCGCGCCAATCATGGGAGGAACTCACATTCCAGAACTAAAAACACACTAAAAAACCGGCGTAGGATGTCCATCAAAAATTTCGCCATCACACTACATAGTAAACCGAAGCGGAGAACGGGCCTTTGCTGTTTGGTGGCGAAACTCGCACGTTTTTGGTGTAGAACCGAGCGAAACCAGAGTATCCCGCCAACATCAACATCAATATTTCTCGTTCGACACTTGAAGCACGTTTGCACCGAGTAAGTCACTCAGTACATACTGCACACCCCCTCTGTAGAACATCGCCGTCAGCTGTTCGGATTTACGTCACGGGCGAATAGTCAGTCTCTGATAGCTGTTCAGGTCAATATCTTACACCCCACGGTAGTCCCACCTTTGTTTGCTGACCCGGCTCGCTTTGAATGTCCAGCGCTCGTCTTTTCTATTCAGGGCAGTTGTCCAGTCCACGAACACGTTCTCACGCCAGAGACCTTCCCATGTTGAAGCTGAAGTCGACAAATTTGAAAATTTTGGATACCACAGTAGGTTTGTTGCACGAGCTGAGTCGACGAGGCGACCAACCTTTGTCGCAGGTGACGTGAATACCTCTATCGTTCTGTTAAAATCCTACATTCATCAAACGGTAACGCCCTTTTCACATTGAGCAAGGCTGCTACCTAACCCTCAAACTAGTATATAGTGTGGATGTCACGAAGGCTATAGTTGCGTGCACAGATACCCTGTATCCCACCCGTATGGAGACAGAAGGTGAGCCTACATACATCACACCGCCATCCAAGGCAATTTCAACCCCATTCAAATATGAACGTCAAATGTAGGCGCTGGTTTAGAGTACGCACTCGTTACCGTAGCATGGATCTGCATGGTCACGACACACGCTGCTTTCAAATCCACTCCGTTCCATTCAGCACACGAAACTCATAATCGCGTCCCATGGCTTATTGTGTATCCCTTGTTTTGTCATTCGCCGACATCAAACGCGTAAAAACCTATGCATATTGTTTGTTGCTTGCGCGCTTGCGTCGTTCCAGGTAACCATCGTGGGCCTGATGCCCTCACGATCGCACTCGGCCAGGAAACAGAGGGGCAGTGGTACGTAGGCACGCTGGAGCTGCAGCTAGCTTCTTTTCAGCTTTGCATTGCCTGTCGAGGCGTGCGAACGTTGATCGTTACTGTCAACAAATGGATGCCACTCAGCCTCTGGGGTGACGATGACTCTGTGGGTTACTCCAGCCAGCCCCGAGAAGGCCGACAGTTGCCTGCTCTGCGAGCGGCCGGCGTACTGTGGGACATGCCGACTGCCATTCTTGTGTCTGTTCTATCGGAGGGGACTCTCCTCAAGGACGCAGAATGGATGCAAGTGGCAAGTGTTGACTGTGAATCGCTGCGTCCCAGCACCAATACAGTTTCTCGCTCCGATAATTGGTCGCAGCTGGTTTCGAGAGTGGGTCATTCGCCTAGGAGCTACTTTCATGCGATGCGACCTCTAATGGAAGGGCACGACCTCGGGAATCCTGGCATGCTTAACATGGGCAGCGTGTCTTGGCCGTCCGCACTTCGCCAGTTGTCAGTTGGCTGCATTGAAAACAACCCTGTGAATTGGCTGGCGTTGCCTAGTTCCCTCGAGCGGCTATCTCTCGGGGGATACTTGGATGATTCAATCGATTCCGCTGTCTGGCCGGTCTCGTTGACGCATCTAACATTGGGGGGATGGTTCGATGAGTCGATTGATGACGTCGTATGGCCATCTTCTTTGCTGAAACTAACATTTGGGAACTATTTCGACCAAAGGCTCGAAGGTGTCGTATGGCCCGATTCGTTGATGCAGCTAACGCTTGGGAAGGCATTCAACGACCCTATCACGGGTGTGGTATGGCCGGCTTCATTGACGCAACTGACATTCGGAGAATACTTCGACCAACCTATCGCTGGTGTGACCTGGCCGGCGTCTTTGCTTCGACTTGCCCTCGGGAATGGATTCAACAAACCAATCACGGATGTGGTATGGCCAGCATCTCTAAAACGGCTGGAGTTTGGGAACAGTTTTAATCAACCGATTGCTGAGGTCGTGTGGCCGACTGATTTGCTATCGCTTGCTTTCGGTAGAAATTTTGATCAGGCTGTCGAAGACGTTGTGTGGCCGACATCCCTGCGATCGCTGGCATTTTGCGACGAATTCGCCAAACATGCGAACGCGATAGAGTGGCCTCCCTCCTTGGAACCTCTGGTGTTTAGGCAAGGGTTTTATAATCAAGGCTTCACAGCCCATTTCCCCCCCCGCAGAGACTTTTTTGATGAACCACTTGAAAAGTTTGTGCGTTGTCGTCTATAGTCGACTCGTAGCGATTAATTCGTCTCAGGGTCAGCCTACGAGTCTTCAGTGCGATATGTAATGCGCTATATCACAGGGGAGCACGACGGCATCCTTATGACACCCACCGTTGGGGCTTCGTGAATTAGACAATTGGTAAACGATGACGTGCTTTAGTATATACCGATGTTGGTGTACGTTCAACCAGAAGGTCGTGGATAGGACGAGTTTCGTCCCGCGAGCAGGTTGGTTGCGATGGCGCTTCATACAGCAGCCAATCGATGAACGATGGTGAGCTTTCGTATATTTAGATGTCGATGTATTATCAACCAGACGGTCGTTAATAGGGCGTTCAGTCGCGCCTCGAGCCGGTGGATTGGAAAATGATCGACGCGGGGAAATGAAGGGGCTTTCACCCGGGCCCTGTTTTCACGGGGAGTATGGCTCGTGTATCGCGCGGCTGACCGCAGGATTGATGACGAAGCTTGCGGCCGAATGTAAATAGTTGGATGGTTAACTTCATGGTGAACGTTTGACCATCTGAGGTCTGACAGATACTCTTGAAACATTAACACAGACCTGTGGCTGGATTGGAGGGAGAAAATTAAGCGGTAGAACTGGTATGATACGCCTCTTGATGCTTGTTAGGCATTTCATGTTTTGGACCCGGGGTGCCATGGTTCCCTGCGACGTATCCGTTGGGGGTGATTGAGGGTAACGGCAAGGTCCCTAGGTTTGCACGCCCTTGCTGGAGGAAGAGTTGAAGTAATTTCGTGTTTTTCATTGTAACGGTGGCGACGCGTACTGCGATAGAAGAGGCACATTTCGGCTGGAACTCTTTCTGAACGACGGGGTTCCTTAAGACAAACTCGTCTGATAATATGTTTCGTGTAGCAATTGTTTTCGTTGTATACATGAGCCATGGAAATATTCACCGGGTAGCCTGTTTTGGTTTCCTCCTAAAGCAGTTCTAGAGTAACTTATTATTACTGTATAGAGATCCTCGAGTGAAGGGCCCCTGAATAATTTGGGTGCACCTCTATACCGTCCCATACGTTTGGCTTCGTGGGTTACTTGCTGTTTCGTGTTGAAGGCATACTACGTCGGGTACTTTCGGGGCGGGATATTTCGTGTATAACCGTAGCTGTACTACATCCATTCCCTGACGTGCATTCAATTGCGCGACGTTTCACACACCTATAATGTCTAGAGCGTTCAGGGGAACCGGGGCCTATAACGATAGAGTTACCTCTACACCGGGTGGGATCGGCTTGACACAGCCCTTACAAACGTGTGAGGGAGGAGATACAGGTACATTTCACACGCTTCATGCACGACATCTCATACCGGGAAACAGAGGATATATATGATGCAGGTCGTGATATGTTCAAGTCGTGCAACAGTTATTGTACATCGTACATCGTTTGACGTGTTTGCATCACGTGAAGGAGGCCCGTGTCGTCCGTACGTTAAGGCGCGATGCGGTAAAAGTGGTGGATATGCACCGAAATGTTCCTACCTGACGGAGTCAACTAAACACCTGCCCAATGAGTTTCGATTCCTGTTAAGATTGTATAACTTGATACTATGGGTGCTTAACGATTTGAGGCGTTCATAAGGTGGTTTTCATATTTTAACTTGGGCGTGGTACACACCTCTTTACGTGATGAGGCTCACGTCACTTCTTTGCATCTGCCACTGTAGCATGGGTACTTCGACAAACATGGCGCAGAGCGGTAGTTCAGTGATGACAAGGTGTAGCAACTGATATGAATATACGGGTGGGTAACCACCCTGTCAAAAATCTGCATGATAAGCAACGTGTGTTACAACAGGAAAACCCCAGGCGAAACGAAAAGTAGGCAATCCCCAAAATTCAACATGAATGGGTTTCGTGCATCATTTATACTACATTACGGGGCTACGGGGTTCCCCGTCTGGAAGTGGTTGGCATGATTCCCCGAGGGTGTTGCAAAGTGAAAAGGTGGAGCATCATCACCATCAGGCGTTCCCACTGTATTTACTCCGAGTATTCGTATTCTGGTATACTGCTGTGTACCACAATGATGAGGTTCGACGACCTGTGCTCGGTTTTAATGTGTTGCTTGAAAATGTTAAGAAGATTACATGGTTTCATCTCCTTGTGAACACTGCACATAATACATTTGATACGAACACAACAAGCACCGTGGTTGCGTCAAAAAGGGAAACTTAAGCGGTGGTGCTGTTGAACTACGGCTGTTGCACCGCTGCTCCTCTTGTCGTGTCATCGTGGTCACCACGAACCATCCCCAGAAAAGGCAACTCAACAACTGGAATGGATGGTGACGAGCACTCGTCACCGACTTCAACAGCGACTTCTCGTAGGTGTACCGGGTTAGTCAGCTTGTCTCGGCCAGATGCCGCCAGCGTTGTTTCCGGGTTAGCTCGACTAGATGTCGCTGCTTTAGGAAGAAGCCGTACCTCGCTCAAGACTCTTTAAAAGCGAACCTAAGAGTTGCTGCTGCCTGGGAGATACTTGCAAAAATGGAGGGCCTCCATACTGAGCCGCGGGAGACGGAGACACGGGCGCAGAAAACAGGATCTCCGTCCAAACCTTGTCAAAATTAATGACAGCAAGAGAATAGCAGGGCAACGATTGCCCTGCTCTACAGTGTCCACATCGAACACGATATATTCAGCCGATAGAGGGTTGTCCACAGCTGCATTTAAACGGCGCTACGTTATTGCTCAATTTGTAAAGCGGGTCTCTAAAGACAGTACTGAGCATGTATAGTCCTCATGATATCCGAATGACGGATTTCGCATTAACTAGCAGGTAAACACGAAGCATGTTAGCGTCGAGGTCGTGAGTTCGAACCCCCCCCGAGTGCATGCTCGTAGGGAATGTTTCCCGTAAAACAATATATTGACTAGTGCGAGAGCGTGAGATAGCAAACATTGATGAAGATCGACGAGCGTTGGGAAGGCTGAACCCTCTGCGCGATAAATATCCAGCCAAGAACCGTAGTGTGGGGGGGGGGGGGAGAGGAGCCTACATGGGGACCCCGGATCTGAGTTACGAATAGGGAGAGAGAAAAAAAGTAAAGAGAAGATAATATATGGGAAAGAAAACAAAACAAACAATATAGGAAGGGCCTGACAGGCTGTACGGCACCGAACCAATCGGCAACTGCTTACGACTGCGCAAATACAAGTAGCAATCACGACGTGCGCCCACCAACGGGCCACTCAGACTAAGACCGAGAGATCGCCTGGCGCAACAGGCGCCACCACTCCTTGGACTGCATGGCTATGTGGATGCGAGGTTACTCGCTAACCACACAATGGAGGACATCCTGTAGAAATCATACAGAGACTTGCTACAGCCGTAGCACTGAGAAGCATAACTAAACGTAGTGTTTAGTGCTGACCAATCGTTGATGTTTACGCAGGACGTGATGGCGTGACACAGGCCGTGATGTGATATATATGTGCGTAAAGTCTAGCGTCTATGAAAACCACGCAGATGTGCTACCATGAAGTTGAAGATTGAAGCACCCGTTTAAAAGCACTCGGCGTCGAAAATTCCAGAGTGCGCTCAAAGTATTCGGAACCCGGTATATGATGTCCGTGCATTCGTTTCTGCATATACTTGGAAGGGCCCTGCATATTTTTTTATCTTAATTCCTAATCAGAAAAACGCGAGTCCGAACCTCACAAATAATGTTGATTTGGTTATATTGATCGTCTCGTCGATCACTACCTTTCGAGATGCTTGCGGTAGCTGCGTGTAGGCCCGGTCCGAGGAGGAATGACCTGTGTTGTCAGTCGGGTCTGCGTTTAAGATCGCCTGTTTAGCTCGTCATGAAGACGATATGGCACCCGCAACACAGCAGAGGCAGGAAAAGTGATACCTGGCTCTATTCAATTAATCATGTAATGATTCAGTACGGAGTATCAATGCATCAGATGTCGTTTAGTACGAGGCCGTCTGCGCAGTCAGTCGGTTGTAGGTTTCCGATGGCCACCGTTACCGGTCTATATCCAAATGCGATAACGCCGTCAACGCTGCGGCTGTGATCTGGCATTTTCATATGCTCGATGGGTGGCCGAACTTCCATCAGCATAACCATGTACGTACAACAGTACTACTACAGTAGTTGTATTATTATATCTACTGTTGGTTCTTCATTTTTTCACTATGATCCAATATACCTGGTATACAAAGAGTAGCATCTACGGACATACAGGAACATGAAATATTCTACGTATGAAGACGCGGAGTAAAATCTCTCGCCAAACCTACTGAGCCGGAACATGATACATTCTCCAGAGCGAGCGGCAACATGTAGGAAAGTACCGCTTCGAGCGCGTGGCCGTAGCTCGAGGCCGGTATTTTCACCTATGGAAAACACACAAAATCTCTATCATACAGCTCAAATCGCCAAACACAAACCGAAAGACAACACTTGCAACAATGACGGTAACGAAACCAATACCAGTTGCGTGCGCTGACTTCTCAGGTCGCGTTGGACCACTACGAGTACAGTAAATTGTATCATGCAGCTAGAAAGAGAACTATCAAACTGCCGCACCAACAAAACCAACCTCGGACCTGCCAAAACATGCTGGGCCGAGAGAAACAGCCATCATACCGGCTTCATATTTTTAGGACTACTCTCAGATTCCTTCAAGACCTATCATACATGACCACACCATTGTCCCTAATTTGACGTCAAAACTCTGCATCCAGTCCGGTACAGTTAAATCGCCCCGGACTTCCCTACCCGACGACTCGATTGCTCGATATCGCAATGGATGATTTCATCAGACAGGGGGGTGAACACACTTCGCACGGATGGTTTGCGAGCAAGTGGGCAGTCTACCTGTGTAACTTTAACAGGGACACACACGCCCTTCAAGGCTAGCAGAGCCTGTGCGACTACAACGAGTATTAGCACCGCGTTTGCCGCGATTAGTAGCGCTGAGACTGCATTTGTACCTGCGGTTTCATCACTTGAGATATTGACGCTATGAAGGAGGGCAACGTACATGCTTGCCAAGACGATGCCGTTCCCCCAACGATACATCCACATATCCATACGACTTTCGAACGGCGAAAGTGACTCGGAAATGAACATGAATACCACCGCAAGCAAGAGGGTGGCGGCGATCTGCCCAGAGCTACCAGGAACAAAAAAGACCGCCGCCCCAGTGAGCATCACCCGGCGGGCATACTCAACTAGTTCGTATTAGTACCGAGAGGGTCGATATGTGGCCCATAGACCACGAAATGGCTTCAGCTGAGCGATTGCTTCCCTGTCAGGTTTCTCTAAATCCTGACGATTACTCCACAACCACGACCCGAACGCAACGGGGATACCGACTGGGTACAGAGTCGCCATAAGTAAGGCGTACCACCAATATACTTCGTACTCTGCTGTCTTGCAGGAAATACTATAATCCGCTCGAACGTATTTACCTCCGTCGTCTAGAGTATCACATACAAACGCCTGAAATATCGTGAAAGAAACCGAAGAATACAAAATAAAAGTCGCGAAAAGAACGGTCGACAGATGTTTGTACTTCAAGATAGCTGTGGCCAGGTCAGAGTTCCGATTCCTCTTTTTCCCAATAATATACGTGCTGGCAAGCGCAAGCAGCAAAGCTAGCGGCCCCACCGTCGCGACTAAAAGCCTGTCGTAGAAGTTCGTTCTCACTATACAAAACGTTGACAAGATGAAACCAATGTCGATGTTTGAAACGGTTACCTTGGAGACAAAAACCTCGTACTCGTCAGGGTAGACGTTTCCGGCGATCTCAGTGAACTGCGGTAAGAAGGAGTCATGGAACAGGGCAAATGAGGGTAAGCATTGATACCAAACTGGTGCGATCACGATGCAAGGGGTTGTATCCTGACAAGCATTTCCATTTAGGTGGAATACATACGAACTGGGGATGCGCATCAGGGACGTGCGCGCCAACAACGTGTTATCCGGTTGGGCTTCATATCTTCTTCATTACCTTACTCGTTTTATTTCGTTGTATTCGTCCAAAAACCGAATTAAAAGCTTAAGGTGGCCCACCATACCACACCTTAACATACGTCGCAGGAAACGGCCCGATTGGCAATCGAGCAAACTCTGGACTTTCCAAGGGAGTCAACTAAGTATGTCACTCGAATGCAAATTTTCGCAGTAGCAGTACATTGACAGTAAACAATCCAAACCATGCGTTGGCAAGAAATGTATATCAACGGCGTGGTGTCTGTTTTTTGCACCCGAAGAAACATCATCAGCATTATCGAAACATAAACAACTTGACAAAATATACAAGATAAATATATATATATACCTGAGTGATGATTTCCAGCACCACGACGAGGATTTTGACGGCGGAAACCGGGAAGATTTTTAGTAGAAGATTGCGGCCAGTCCGTAGTAGGCAATAACCTCGGGTTCGCGCTTCGTGGTACACCTCATTGACCTGGGAAGTCTCGGTTTTTACGTACTCCAGAAGGTTCGAGCCTACCGCGACCACCACGAGAGTCGCCACAATTATCAATATAGCTACCACGAACCACCCTAACCGCACGTCCGCTCGTGAGCATTCGTGGCAACGCCACATGAATCCGGGCGCCATGCCGTCGGCGCACACAGCACAGTCTGCAAGAGGGGCGGGATAAAAATATAGCGAAACGCCGGGTGTCCTTGTCGTGGTCAGTCCATATATTTACTTGTTGTAGTGGCAACGGGATACTTGATAAATCTGTAACGTAGATGGAAAACGAGACAAATTCGACTAAACCAACAAATGTTATCAAGGACCAAGAACTCGACGCGGAGCTGATCCCCATCTGCGACGTCGGATACTTCCAATGTATATCTCAAATACTAACTACGGCTAACGCGTGAGTGCGTGATCGTTCCTCGATTTACACTCACAGGGTCCTTCGTAGCCAGCAGCACAGTAGTTGGTCGCATCGACCCCTCCTTCGCAGGCATCCGCCTGATAGCATTCGAGCACATTTCTGCTATCGTTGGAAACCCGGTAGTATCCCGCCATGAGGTTGAATTCCGCGAGTGTAACGCTTGACGAAGATGGTTGAACGCCCTGAGGTAATTCCGTGCAAACCGGCTCTGTGGCATTATCGATATCCACCGACGTCGGGGTATTGCCACATCCGGTCGAGCAGTGGGCACATACCACATTGAAGCGACAGGTTTCCGAGCTGTCCGAGGTATCCGTGGTGTTCTGGTTAATAAATGTTTCCGAGGATTCCAGTGTGTTCTCGTTAGAGCAAACGGAAGTTAAGGAATTAACGAACTCTATTTCAAGTGGACATGCGACGCCCAGAGTTTCAATATGACGCGGCTAACATGACGTGGGTCGGCGGATAGCAATTGAGGATAATTCAGATAGGCTGAAAACAAAGGTAAAATATACAACTGGTAAGGGTAGGTAGACTCTAATATATATGCGCCTCTTGCGTATTCCAGCGAGGCTATATTTGTCGCTAATTCATTGTGTTGTCTCTTGTTTCATCACAACGCATTCCATTGCCTCATATTTTGAAACGAACACGACTTTGTATTTGTTAGTGGAATATCATATTCCATTGCACGTCAGTCTTTACGTTTGTTCACCTCGCTTGTATCTTGATGATCGCTGTATTCTCCTGCGGGGCAGCTGAACATGTTGTCAAGGAATTTTGCTTCCAACGTAATATCGGAAAACTTGAAGTTGTAAATTGCTAATCCATCTGTCCCGGCCGCATTTCCCTCAAAAACGGTGTTATTCACAAATAATGCTCCGGCGCTGTAGATGGCCCCCCCGAGCTCGCCTGGATACGGCGCACCAAATACGGAAACGATTGGTACTTTTAGACACGAAAATTGTTCAGTTTTTAGTTAGTGTGGGTTGAATATTCTCCAGGCGAATATTTGCCTCATAAAAAAACTTGCTAGTGCGCGTGTTTCCTCGTAACCGAATTATTCGGAAAAGACGAGCATTATCATACCTACTGTAGGACAATTAAATATGGTGTGTAAGGTTTCTTGAGGTCTTTCGACATGTTGGTTTCACATCAGAACAGCGGAGGCGGCGTGTTTTCGTTGATGACTCGTGCACATACACATGGATCTCCTTAGGCGGCACTCCCGACCAGTACCATAATGTCCCACCATTTCATGGGATCTTACCGGCTACGTTGTAGCTGAAGCTCGAATGTTGAACGTAGACGTCTCCTTCCCCGAAGCTCAAATACAAGGGTCCCCCATAGAAAGCGTTGTTGGCTTCAAACTGGCAGAAGTGAAACGTCCCAAACGACTCTTGCGTTTGTTCCTCCTCCGTGAACGCGACCAGAACAGCTCCACCGGATTGCGCTTCATTTGACATAAACGTTACACCGCTAATATTGAATATAGCTGGGTCGGTGAGGTACAGTCCTCCTCCACTATCACCGGCCGTATTTCGGTCGAAGTACACGTCCCCGGAAGTCGTAACGTTGGAACCTTGCGAAGAGTAAATACCACCTGAACAGCAGCCGATATTGCAAGACCCCGCCATTGAGTAATGATAATTAACTACTGTAGACCATGGCATAAATATGAGGGGCAAGTTATAGCAAATAGCAAATCGCTTCCTAGCGTCACGAGTAATGGAGCTCGACCTCGGAGTCGTGCAGTCCTACGCTAATATTTCATGTGGGTACCGGTGTCCACACGCACCATCCAACAGGAGGGGGTGCGCATGTGAATTTTGGTGGTCGGTGCATATCACGTTGCCAACCAGCTGCCCAAATATATATCTGAACTGTGTGCACAACCCGTAGCCCGAATGCGCCCGATGTGCTAGGCAGCATATACATAGCCTCAATAACCCAAACATAATAATAATCCTCAAACCTGCCTATAAAAAGAACGAGCGACGGTTTACACATAGCGCCCGCGACACATTATTAGTGTAAGATGTTTGAGGACCAAGCTGAAACTCTGCGAAAACGTCAAATACATACTTGTAGCTTCAACCATGCCACTGCTCGCGTCTATAGCGTGCTCTACTTCCAACTACCAACACCAACCCCGTTAAAGCCCCATATTCCGCATGTCTACGCCAATGAAGAATCTCGACTACGCCGTCACCTTCCACATCGCCCATGGTACATCATTAAGTGAAGTTATCGTGCCATTTAACCACCAATGCGTTTATATTGTACCCCACCTCCTGCGTTGACAGCTTCGTTGGATAAGAACACCGCCGATCCACTGATGGTTGTATTGGATGCACGCGTGTTCATAGCACCTAGGAATCAGGTGGATCGCACGATTGGTTCAACTGGCACACCGTTCCATGTATATGTGACGTCCGCATTATCTTATACACAGTGTTGCTATCTTTGAAATACGCCATTCGTTGCGCACTGCTAACGTCATACATCGCTATTATTTTACAGCAGCGACGGCCTTCCGATATTCACAATCGAATGCGTTAGATTGGACGTCCACACAATAAGTGACGGGAACGAGGGGTGGGTAAACTCCTTCATGTTAAGACGGTCAACCATCGTTAGAAGAGCAGAATCGGAATTGAACGCTTCTGACATAAACCTATTAGAAACCTCCAGCGCGAACGTTATATACCAGGTATCAAGTATCAGACCCTTTGGACCTCGTGTGTGGCACGTGTTTAGTTGTATTATACACAGTTTAGTCTGTGTTGTTCACAACTCAGCATGCAGAAATGATGTGTGCTACGATCGTCAACTCGAGCGGCTTGCACACATGAGTTTCGAGGAAAACGACGCTTGGAGCCATCAGCATGTACCGTAGCGCATATTATTGTTTAGGCATACGCATTAGGCACACACCGTGTTTTGGTTTTACTAACGTCCAACGAAAACAATCCAGCTTCATAAAGCCCGCTCAAAATAATTTGAAAAAATCAAGGACCCAGGGACGCAAACATGACCAGAGCACAACGCCAGTTCCGGCAACATTAGGTGTTCAGCCTTTGACAAAAGCGTTCTTGTTTATACTTACGATATTGCCGAGATGAACATCATACGTTGCGCGTGTACAGGTACTTGTAGCTTGCATTGGCTTTTTGCTTCATTTTGCACTTTTCACACGTGAATGGTTATGAACAACGTTGTTAAAGTCCACAATGTTCACAGTAGCAGGGGTGACAAACTTTTCAAAGACCTCTTTATGCGCCTCGGGCGGGGAGAGAACCTCGAAGCACATACATGGGGTCGGGGTATCGTTCGTTTGCGCGGCCAAGGCGAGACAAGCGTGATTGGTTTATCCCTGAGATGGTGTGCTGTGATCATTGAAGGTAACCTGTATCGTCAGTAAAGGTGTGCCGAAACTAACATATGGAGCTGTCGCAAAAATAGTTTCGTGCCCATGCAGGTCAACTGAGTGTGCCATGCCAACTATCGCCTAGGAAGGTAGATACGCGAAGAAAACTATTCAAAGCATACCGACGATTACACAATCTAACTGAGGGCATAATTGATGTCCCCTTCCAGATCTATGTGGTAGCGATGGTCTCGGGGTTTGGTTATACGCAAGTCTGACACAGATTGGGTGTAGAGTTAACGTCGGTATACTGACGGCCCGATTTGTGTGGGGCGTTGTTGATACACACCTAGGATTTTAGTTTCACGTATGTGTCATTCGTAGTGAATGTTTAGGGTTTATGTTGGACTGGTTGGTTGGATGATGCGCAGATACTGCAAACCCGGCTGCGTCTCGGTCGCGGTTAATATTTCGATAGTCAAGGCCAGTGCGTCTGGCTGATGATACACGTATGTTGTAACAAGGTTGTTCCGTATTTGTAGTCGATGTATAATATGGGTTGTTCGTAGACAGCTGATCATCGTACCGTGTGGCATCGGTTGCACTCCCGCATCACTGCAGATACAAAGTTCAGTACCGTGTGGCATCGGTTGCACTCCCGCATCACTGCGGAGGCCAAGGGGTTGCTGACACGGGTGTCACATCCATGATCGACACACCATTGATACACAGCGATGCCATACACGCTCGTGTCTGCGCTACAGTGGCGAGTGCGGCTCGTGTCAACACTGCCTCACCCCGGATTTTCATGCGTTAACCTGGGTGGCCGTCTGCGGCAGCAAGGATTTCCCACCATTCGGGTCGTTTGCTACAGACACGAAATTGTCCGCAGGTAAACGCATGCGAGGAAGATAAAGGCTGAGTTGGAGCCGACACCGCTACGACTCCCCCCGTCCCTCCCGATGAGCACCTTATGCCTGGCGTGATAGTGTGGTGGTGTGACAGATGGCTCCACTGCTCCACTACTTTTGCATAAACTTCAAGTTGTGTAACATGTCTCGTGTCGTAGTCGTATGTCGTTTGATGCGCCGATTGGAACAATGTTTGTTTTGAAGCAATTCCTCAACTGTACATACATGTACATAATTGCGTTATTTTGCGTCCACTGTTTGCCCTAACCCGCTGTATTCAACAGCTTATATACCGGCATATTTCCGCCAAACGTGCGCAATCGACTCGTTCCTCCGTTTCTGTACCAGCATCAAGTGCAGGGGGGTGTCAAATGTGCCAGATATAGACCGTTGTGCAACGACGACCGCACAAGTGTACACATTGGCGACTAAGGCAGGTAAGAGTCAACCCCGTTGCTAAATGCATGCGGCGCCCGACACTTCGGTCGCATATACAGCTCACTGAGGGAAATACGCCAACGTCTTCCCGCTTGTATCCGGAACAATAGTCTTACGATGCCACTACGTAAACGCCAGTCTAAGAACTGTTTTCGCCCGTCACGTACTCTGTTTCATGCCCGTTCTCACCTCCGGTAGACTGAGCTGAATTATATATAAAATATGTAGTGCCCTCAACGCTGATGTCGGCATCATGCACATTAACTGCACCTGCGAGGGAGAGCATGAAAGAGATAGGAGTGTTCGTCACCACATCTATCTACTGAAAAACAACATATTACGTCCTTGGGATATTTCAGGTAAAGTATTTGCTGACAGTTGAAGACCCGAGCAAGGGCGTTGAAGACCCGAGCGAGGGAGCTAAGCAAAGCCCGGCGTGATCGGTTTTGGCTACGCCGTAGGACACAAGTACCATATTTCATACTCCTACAAACCAGTATGGCGTATATACCTCAACATGCAAGCAATCTGAGCACAACACCAATAATATTGAACGACCATGCTAACCGTGGTTTTCGCAGAATAGTTGTGTGTATTGAAAGGAAAGCGCTTGGAACCGTGTTGAGCAAGCTTCGTTGCAATCGTCATCTCGGGGAAATTGTGTGCATTTGAAAGTGTTGCTCTCGGTTGAGGAGAGGAGAATACGAGCAGAGGTGATCAAGCTAGGCTGATCAGAGTGGGCAAACAGGCTGCTGTACTTTGTTTGATGCAACGGCCCTTTAAGGTTCTGCCATGCTGCACTACACTTAAGCTTACTACGTCTAGAACACTACCGATTATGTAGTGTTAGGTCGCGAAGCACCATTCTTGTCTTTACAATGTGCCGAAAACATATTGGTGTATAACTCTTCTTCGCGAAGACACTACAATCGTCAGTGATTGTCTCCGTACTTGTACTGCGATGCCAGGACCTCACTAACTATACTGGAGGACGAGGTCGTTTGAAGCTAGCTGACTGTGGCGCATACTACAGGTTGATCGCAACAAAATGCTGTTGGTGCCTATATCTGAACTGGAGAACGTACATTAAATAGACCGCAGAATGATGTATGCTCAGACGCATGAAAGTGCTTCTGGAACAAAGGAGTACTCAGTGTGGGTGAGCACTGTCTATAGACGACAATCTGTGGCCGACCTCGGATTCGGTAATTTACTTGTTCCTTATGCAGTGAAGTACTCGTCGTCAATATGGGTTATATATGACCGCGTTGCGGGTTGCGACCTCCGCAATGTATTCAACCACACGGTTGATCATGTTTTCTTCCGGTCGATATTCCAACAACCAAACAACCGATGTCGAGAACTCAATGCCGACCCAACACAGGAAGATTTACAGTGGCTAATAGACGTGACATTTGTGTTATCGCGATTTTCATTATCTGCCAGTGATCAAATGTACGGAACATCCATCGTCTCCAATCACGTAGGTGCCTTTTAGGTTCCGCTTACATATACAGGACGCATCATACAGGCCAAGCTATAAGCATGCCAAAGTTCTAAACGGTACCAGTGTTTGCTTTACGCCGCTAAACGGGACATAAATGCTCTATCGAACGGTAGTAAGTGATGGTTGATAAACGCATACGTTTCGGCGCAAGTTCACACGCAAAGAAGACAATTCAGCTACCCCGTGATCATCTTGTTGTTTTGGGTGATCAGAAAAGCACGAGCCCGTGCATCTCGCTCAAGGAATACCTTGCGGTGCGAAAGGTTCAATCATCCGATGTTCGTATAAATCAAGTGCATGGAGTATGCTATAAAGTGCTGCTTGGTGGAGCCCTGTTTCGCGCCACGTCAGGAAAGTGTGAATCAGGCGGTATTCCGACCTGTTCCTGAGTTTTTCTTCCAACAGTACATTTCCTTAAATAAAAGGCGAAAGACAGAGGTAGGCATATCTAGGCCGTCTAAGTCCTCTGTAGGTACACTAAATATTGAACCCAGGTAAAGGCTTCCTGGCAATGAGTAACTCCCGATCGTACCTACTGTTGGCTGAAGCGTTCAAGGAACACCTCTCTGGCGCCATGCAATCCTGCGTTTTGATTAAATTTTACCTATAAATTTTCCAACCTGTACTTACCAAAGGCCTATGACCTAATGGACAAATATTCCCCTATCCAGCAGCTCAGTTGCTTCCTGGGTTCTTGTTGAATATACGAACTCGGTGTCATAATAAAGGCTTACTTCAAAAGGTGACCGCGACGTGTGTGTGCTTTGAGCCGACAGCTTGAGTAATCTGGTCCCGCGCGACGTGTGTGTGCTTTGAGTCGACAGCTCGAGTAATCTGGTCCCGCGGACTATATTGCCATGCACCGCTTAGAACGATTGAATCGAAGAAAAAGTTTAAATAGCCCAGCGTGAGTAGAGCCAAAGAGGTGTTTGAAATCGTCCAACGCGTGTTATCGGTCGCTCGCCATTCAGAATGAGAACAATTAAGTATTTTCCCTATTTCAATTGTTAGTTGTACCTATAAATGACTTATAACGCGTAGAAAGACTTTTTCCCTGGCTTTGCCCATCAAAACTTGCACCTATCAAAACCTGCGCAACAGGCTCTGCTTGGGTTCGTAAAACGTCAAAGTGAAATACCGCTGTAAAACATTTCCAAATAGTTACTTCATACCCCCTCAAAAAACACATGCTGAGGCCCCGAAAGGTTTCCTCGAAACAAACATAGGCTGTAGAAAGACTCATACTAATTGATAGATGGAATTACTAGCCGAATTGAAAGAGACAACTCGAAGAACAATACCGGCCGAAACCCCGCTCATGATGGACACTATATAAACATGCAGAATTGCGATCAAGATGTCGGTTCCACCATACGTGTGCAATCGATTTGTTCCCCCATTGTTGTACCAGCCTCTAGTGCAGGGGTGTGTAAAATGTGCGAGAGTTAGACGTCTGTGCAACATCGACCGCGACAAGTGTACATGGTGGTGGCAGGTGGGGGGCGAGATTCGACCGTGTTGCTGAATGAATGCGTCGCCGGACAGATCGGTCGCATATATATATCGGTCGCATTGTCACATATCTCGGGATATCGACATCTGGCAAAGGGAAATAAGCCAACGACCCCCCGTTGGTATTCGGCACAATAGTCTTACAACGTCTCTACACAAAGGCCGGTCCTGGATGTTTTTTTCCACCTGCCGCGTACTCTGCTGCATGCAAATTCTCACCTCCGCCCGAGTTAGCTGAGTTATGCTCGAAAGACGCAGTGCCCGCAATGTTGATATTGGCTGCATGAACATGAATTGCACCTGCGAGCGAGTACAATAAATATATAGGAGTGTGTCGTCACCACATCTACAAACCGAAACTAAACTTGTTACGCCCTTGATATGCTCCATGCAAACTTTGGTCGGAATCTGGAAGACTCGAGCAAGCGTCCTGAGGCAAGCCCGGCGTGATCACAAATCGCTATTGCGTCGCATGCAAGTACTATACCAGGTATGTCCTAAACAATCAAAGTGTTATGTAAGTACTTTAAGGATACAAGGAATGTTAGCAACATCAGGAAGAATAGTGAACGCTTATGTCAACGGCGTTTTCCGCTGAACAGGGGTATATTTCCAACGGCAAGCGCTTGGAACCGTGTTGAGCAAGCTCCGCTGCGACGTCATCTCGGAAACATTTGTGTTAAATTGGGAAATATTGTTATCGGAAGAGGTGAGAAGAATACGATCAAATTTGATCAAGCGAGGCAAAGCAGAGTGGGCAGACAGCCTGCCGTACTTTGTTTGATGCAACGACCCCTCAGGTTCTGCCGTGCTCCACTATGTATTAGCTGGCAGCACCGCCGCAGAGGTACGACAGCGGGGCACTAGCAAACACCAACGCTAGCTCCTCAGCACGTCTAAAAACATGGTTTAGATGACAGTAAAGGTCTTCTCGTGGCGAAAACAAAACAAGCATATAACATCTCTACCCCCCGTTACTGTAGCCTCTCTCCACCGCAAGGCAGATACAATGAGGCCACCCCTACTTGCGGCGCTACAAGGAAACTGTGAAAATATACACTGTATGTCGGGGGTCAGAAGCACCGTTTCAAAATTATGTCGGATCCTACAGACATACAGTTTATTTCCTACGTATTCGATATGTATAAACACTGTAGGTTGTCTGGATAAACGATTGGGGGTCGAAAATGTGACGGAACCTGTGACGTGGTGTGCTTCCGTGAGTACCGTTCACGACTTGACTCAGTAAACTGTTGCCCGAGCCCTGTACAATGAAAGGAATTCTCAAACGAGTGTTACCCAAAGGATAAATACATCGGAGATAATAGCTTCATCAGACGAGCCCTAGCTCACGACCGCGTGAAGCGTGTCATCGACGACTACTACTGCCGTGGCAAAATAGACGACAAACGAATGCAAGAAAAGCCGTCAGGCCTTGTTTGCGGGGAAAACGTGCTACTAATGAAGCACCCTTACGTAACTGCGGGCTTGCAGTTCAATAACTGTCATCGTCGCGAACAGAGCAATGTCGGCTGTTGCCCAACGAATCCTGAACATCGCAAGCAAGATCTCCTGATGCGCCAGGCGTTGAGCACTGTTTACGGCGGTCCATTGCATCGCGTTTAGGGCATACCTGGTGTTTTCTATCGTTGTGTGGAAGAGCAAATGGTACAGTGGGACACCACAGAGGCACCCGGAATGCCAGCCAAGAACAATTGGTGACATTGACGCGTGCTACGATAGAGGTGCACCATGGTTTCTCTGAGCTCCTGACGTAAGGAGCGTCGTACCTCACCGAAGAAATGATTTAGGAGGAAAATAAATGTGCTGCCGGATGAGAAATCGCTTGGCCGAAGTATAGTCTGAAACATTAGTAGTCACAAAGATACAAGTCCGACGAATTTGGGTCAAGGACCCCGATCGTCCAGAAAACGATTCAGCCGAAACGTGCTACCTCCATCGTAGCACGCGTCCATTTATCGATGTCACATTGGGGAAGTGTGTGGTCTACACCATACAAGTGCAGCACAATAGCTCCAAAATCTGTTGTAACCTTGTACATCTCCGAACGCCCTTTTTCATAATAGCTTATGTAAATGGCATCTTGGTACTGTATGCACCGTGGCAGTGTTATTTTGCACCTGTTATGTTGCGTGTGTTTTGCCAATTTTGATAATGTACGTGGTACTCAAGTAACCTAACCTATTACCCCATTCCGCTGTTAACATTCCGCCACAGTGGTTCCTTTGCCAAAACGACCACATCCGTTCACGATAGATTGAAGTACATTGGGAATTTGGACACTGAGATACCCCTTGAGTCAAAATGATTTAATTCTAAGTCACATGTAGAAACCTCGAGGCGTCAACAATTATTGCGTTGACAATGAAGTCGGTAAAACCTATCGACACAGAAGGAGTCCATTCACGATTGGGTTTTCCCATCAATGTAGGAATCTCATCTGAAACCAAGTTTGTCCTCCGCTCGTTCTCACCACCGTGGTTGTTAGCTGAATTGTTAGCGAACAGCGTGTTGCCGCTGGTGCTGGCGTCTGAATCGAAGTAGACCGCAAGAGCACCTGTAAAGTGGTGGAGCGAGATGCGACAAATTGGATTTTTAGGATGGCTCTTACCCAGACAGGCATTGCGGCCGCACGAAGTTCCACTGTGGGAACTTGTGTTATCTACCACTGAGCGGAGTGGAGGAGGGTACGAAGGAGTCCCCGGATGCCGTCGATGGGATGTGATGAATCATACAGGTAGTCGTGGCGTACACTTGTCATGTGATACCATATACCATATACAAGGACTTTCATGTGAGGGTGATATTTTCGTCGACTGTGACATGCAGTTGTTACGATCTGGAAAGGAAACAAAAACAATCCATGGACGAAAGCCGAATCTCCTGGCTACCGTAGTAAGTAGAGCTCATATACGAATCAAAACACTGCATGGAGCACCTCCGAACTCAGCTGATACAGTGAAAGTGAACCAAATTCGTTCGGGACGTGATGTCAAACGTGTTTATGAGAAACTTCGATATCCACTCACTTAGTACACGCAGAGGTATACATCTTTGCTAACACCGCGCCAACATTGTCCACACTCATTTTTGCCATTATGTTTAATTACGTTAGATCTTGCAACGTGTGTACATCTGCTGGCGAGCCGTTCGCATACTATGTTCTCGCATTCCCGTATCCCTCGATAATCGACACTCGGGTAGAGGAATCACGCGACCCACTGCGGGCTTGTATTATATAACCTACAGGATCTAACAACTTTGCTATGCAAACGCCGGTCCAGCAACTTCATAAAGGTTTCACATTTTCCTATTCGTGCGCGTTCTCACCTCCGTTAGCAAAGGCTGAGTTAAACTCGAAATATGTATTGCCCTCAAGGTTGATGTCCGATGCAGAGGAAGCGATTGCACCTTCGAGTGAGTAAAGTAAACCGATAAGAGCGTGTCGTCACTACGAGTACAGCTACTGCAAAGAACTATCCGACGAATGTAGGATATTCCACGTCAACATATCCCTCGAACCTTGATGGCGCGAAGGAGGGCGCAAAGTCAAGCTTGTCGTAGTTGGTATGGGGTATGGCGAAGCATAAAATAACTATACCTCGTAACCATATGGGCTACACAATGGTTATTTTCAAGTATACAAGGAATGTTAGAACAGCACGAAGAGTGTTGACCGACGACGTTAGCGACACAGTACGCTGAGAAATGGTGGT
Organism: Saccharina japonica; assembly: GCA_008828725.1. Taxonomy (NCBI): domain Eukaryota; class Phaeophyceae; order Laminariales; family Laminariaceae; genus Saccharina; species Saccharina japonica. The sequence goes on from MEHQ01003992.1 coordinate 196,201, forward strand.
TGGCACGAAGGAAGGCTCTTCAAATCATGTCCAGAAGAAGATCGTATGCGCGGTCTAGAACCGTTTTTCCGGTTGGAGTGGGTGTGGCCTACCCTTTCTGTCGACATTTCTCCTCGTGCCATGGTAAACAATGGATCCGCAGCTCTATCCGACCGTCGCGGGCTACTGTTGATGACTAGAATCGTGGGACGTAGGCACGCTTACAGCTTGGCCTGTACCGATGCGTATGGTATTCCTTCGGCGGAGCATGAAAGACATACGTCAAATGGACTCGGTTGAGTTTGTGTACGTTGGGTCGCTGGCAGAACACGGCCGTCGCGAGAATACGCCTGTCGCGTCAGTCAGTAACTGTAGCGCTCCCTTAGTTAAATCGATACTGTGTCGTCGACATCAGTGTTTCGGGTTGTGGCATTCTTGGCGTGAATTTAACTTGGTCGGCGATGTTGTTAAGTTGCCACGTTGTCGGTAAGCGTACCTGCCAAAACATTCTGTGATCATCACTGTTGGTGATACGTACTTCACTGTAGTAGAAACCATATAGACCACCATGTCCCTAGGCAATGCTAAGTATCATGGAAACCCTGTTTTTGTAGGAGCACGGCTGTTGGCGCTAGCATTATAATGTTGAAATCAACTGTAGTATTCTCGTACGCTTTCAACGATCATTTAAAGTAAGTATTGGATTATGTGAGGCGAGTTTACTTCAGTACAGCGTCAGTAGTCATTGTTTGAACCGTTGAAATGTCGATATAATGTGTCTCGACGTTGCGGTAAGAGCAAGGGTACGTTCACTGAATGTTGTATTTTCCTGGAACACGAGTTCTCCTGGAATGTAAAACGTGTTTTACAGTAATCTAGAGATGACAGGGGTCGTTCCTTAACCTGCATACCTACTCAAGCAGTAGTGTTTTACACAGCGTACGAATATACACAATATACCACGGCACCAATTCAGGTGTCGTTGTCAAAACCAAACTGTAGTAGCTGTTCTGCTTCGTCTCTATTGAACGATTTGGATGCCCTCCTCCGCTTGTAGCCCGACGGCGTTCGTTTTTAGCATAAACACTTTGCTTCCTAGACGAAATTCGCAGCCGAGTGTTCCAGGATTATCCCGGTTCTGAAGTATTTACTTTATCAGGAATATCTAATGTTCGATGCTTGCCTTTTCACGACAAAACTGCACAACGGGTTGCAGACATGTAACGTATCCCCGTTCCATGAAACATAGTGAAATGCACCTTAAGCGATCAATTCGTAGAGTATAAGATCGATTCGATGCTTGCGTTTACACATATAAACTGTATAAAAGGTTGCGAAGATGTAACGTATATCCGTTTCATGCAACATATAGATATCCATGTTAAACGATAAAAAAATCTGAAAAGTGCGGTCTATCGAGATATAAGAAACAACTACAACACACGTACACATGTCGACATGCTACGCGAGCGATGTTCATCCAATGCGGTATAATCAACATTTAAAGCACAACGAGAGATCACACGTCCAAAGGTCAACATGCTGCACGATTGAGGTCCACCCCTCCAATGCGCTTGGGACACAATTCCTTGTACGGCAGTTGCCCGGCCTTCGTGGTCTGGCCGATAATTGAATAGTAGTGTTTTGTTACAGTTCACACCTGAAGACCCAAACAATACTCGTGATGCCTGAAGAAAGATATCCAACAAGAAGGAATTCCGAACAGTTGAGTATTGGGTCATGAAACGGTTATGTTGCGGTGGCTCGTTTCCTAGTGGGTTCTCGGACTGACACCGCGCGTCAACAAACGATGTACCTAACACATTTTCTCGCTGGGTTTGTATGAACGAGTACTAAGTTTAGTACTACAGTAGACCAAGACCTACAATCCATCTCATGCGACACAAGAGCTCGCTGCAGGGATCGATAGAACCACCTAGGCCCCCAAAACATTCCATGTGGTATCCGTGTTCGCAGACTAATATGCCGTGTGTTACGGAGGATGCGTAGTTGCTGCCCTGAAGATCTACAAAATGACATTAGCGCAGTAATACAACAACTATGTTCTTGATGAGTTTCGAATTACAAAGCAGGCGTGGGTGTTTGGAAGCTTTGAAACGTTGGAGCACACACCATCCTGCGGGCCGACCTTAAGATGCCGCCACACTTGATCGTACGCGGTGCGACGTATTTGGACGGCTCCCCAACCAGCGGGAATTGCGTCGGCGGTATTTGTTGGGGATAAAAAGCTCAGGAATCCGGACGCTTAAATGAATCTGGAAACCCAGCAATCGTCAGACTGCAGCATTGCCAGCTTAGCAAACCTCGACACAGCCTTTTAAGAAACCAGTGCTGCTGCGAAATGCAGGAGTTTGCACTTGTCCGCGCGTGCAGTCGGCCCGTTGTTCTGGATGGTTTACCTACAGAATGCAAACTACGGAGATACATTTACATGGATCAACAGCAACGCCAGACGACGGTGTTGGCCTTGGACAACAAACTGCCTATTAACCGTATGACCTTGACGTTCCTCACACACGCGACGGGGTCCGAGGTTTGCGCGGACCTACGGCTAGACAGTTCGAGCCCTGTTGACGATGATTGTTTCTGGGACAGCAATGCTTTAGTTTTACGCCGCGGTTTCGGGCTAAGACTGACGTGTTCTACGATAGAGGTAGCACTTATTGGCCGATTGCTTTTCGGAATGATCAGGCTCGTTAACCCAAAATCGTACGCGTTCGAGTATTGTGTCGCATTGTTTTCAATAGTGTAGTTGGTCCATGGGGCTATGCATTGGGTATAACTTTTATTCTCCTTCACAAACTGTTATTTAGTGAAGTGTAGATCTTCTCAATTGACCATCCTCAAAATCAGAATGGTGGCCCTCTGCCGTAGCATACGTCGGCTGCGTGTATTTCACTTTGACTTAGGCGAGTTTAGGTGCGGGGAATCGAAACGAAACGCAGTATTGAAGATGGCGCAATAACTCCTGTTTCACATACATACATTGCTTACACTTGCTCTTTGCTACAGGACGTGACTGTAAATTTCCTACCAAAAATGGTCCAACAAACTACACCGACAGAAACCTACGAAACAGTGTCTTTTACAGGCAGTTACACGCAATACACCTCGTACCATACAACTTGGTAGACCATATGTTGCTAGGTAGCGGTGTGTTCACTCCGGTTGCCCTCTGCGGCATCCGGTGACTCGATTGCCGCAGGAGCCAGTCTTAACACTTTTTTTGTTATGTTCCGCTCCTGTTCGAGACTGTTGTCCGGTCACTCCCAATGTTTCCGTTTCACTTTGGAATCGTTAGCCTACCTTCTATAATACATTGTTAATGAACCATTAAAACACTCTACACCAATTACCGCCGCCCAATTATGTTCCAAGCCTGAACGTACGCTGGAACTCGAGTATCAACACGAAACACTGCTGTGAAGGCCGTCGCGTGTATTGCTCAAGCCTGTTCAATTAACGATCCAAGCCGAGAGGAAGACAACCTTGTCAGCCCTAGTCACAGTCGCAATTACTTTTCATACCACTGAAAAACATGAAATCAAGGCACCGTTACTGCCGCGACACACCCTGAACGTGGGGTATCGCTCGCAGTTCCCTTCACTACCGATCATAAACTCAAACCTCGCTTCGAAAGTTGGGTAGACTAAAGTTCACACCACACAGCCAATGTATGCAGATATGGTGTTAACAGGATATCAATCAGGCCAACCCGAACACTTGGTAGAGGGGGGATACTACCAACGACCCCCACGGCCGCCACGGCGGGGCTGCATGGTATCAATTTGCATTGAGTGTCATTGGGTGTGAGCGATATTTATTGAAATAGTACGTGGTCGGAACACATTTCCGACTCATCGGGAACTCTTGACTGTTGATGCTGCCTAGTTGCAAAATAGTGCTTCTGTAGTCTCTGGGAATTAGCTGCAGCTGCAGGTATTACCTACTGTAGTTCCTGCCGAACGGCTGAACGATGATGTATTTCGTAATGGAATCTTAGCATTCAGCAACCTTTAATGCTGCCGCAGGAAGACGTATCAAGGAAGGCTTATCATCGATGCTAGTAAATCTGGAAGTCACCCAAGTGCCATAGCACAGGCGTCCGAAAATGGATTTACAAATGCTTTCACCAGCAGACCGATGTAATGTCGCCGCAATCAAATGACTACTACCAGGTAATGTTCCAGGCCATATATACTTGTATTGTGTAGTCTGAACGAATATTCAGGCTTCATCGCTAGAATATGTTCCGTTCGCATTTTGTGTATGCATCGATATGCCGCCCCGCGAGAATGCGGGTGTGGCGTCAGAGACGTTCACAGGTACTACTGGCTGCAGGCACCTGTGTCGGTACTGGTCCTTGCCTTATAACACTTTTATCACCGTCTTAAAACTTAGACAAACACAAGCAGAGACGTTTAACATACAAACCCTCTAGAGCTCAATACGATAAACGGCTACACATCAATCCTTTACCCAACCGAGCTCCCATGAAGGGAACGTTTTGGGACTTATCACAACTCGCATACATATGCGCCCGTGTTCTCACCTCCGTTACCCGTGAGTGCTGAGCTGTTCTTGAACAAGGCATTGTCGCTGATGCGGACGACGGAATGGAGGGTATACAGGGCACCTGGAATCCAGTAGAGCAAGTTTCGTAAGTGTGTCATCATTCCCTCTCGAATTAAAGCAGCGCTGAAGCTTAAAACACATTTCCCTACTAGGTTTAGGAAAAGCTTCCCTATATGGGGTGCTGGCTCGAAGAACTGGTTCACATAAAGGTGGAATATGCTCGCAAGGCCATTGCCTTTATCGACCCCACGTTGAACCTCGTTGATACTCTTTAGTGGCCGTGTATCTATCTACCCCAGAGAAATAGATGCTACTCAGTCCGAGGAGAGGGTCTCGCTCAGCAACCCTCCAGTATACAGAGCGGGGATTAGAAAAACCGAAGAAAACATGGCACGGGGAGATGTTCGGGAAAGCGCGAGTAGCGCAGCGCTTGTGACATTTACGTCAATTGCCTTGTCTGTACCGCTGCTGTTGGCTAACAGGGCTCTACCATAGGTGGTGGGTCTTGCTCAATAGGGAACCGGTAAGGCTAACACCTCAAGTTGGTTGCTGTTGTTGCGGACAATGCTGTTTGCGCTCGGCCGATGGCAATAGCCAATTGATGATGTTTGGTGCACTGCTGCCGTGAAATTGCAGCCCTGTAGCAAAAACAACAGTAAACTGTATCATCAACGTCAGGGGTCGAAAGGCGGAAGAAGTGGCACGGGAGTGTATGGGGGCGCCCGAGGGTAGTGTTCCCCCAGTGATATCTTGGCAAGAACAAGACGGCGCGTCCAAAACCAACCGTGCAAATGATAAGCCGCGTTCACGTATGTATTATCTCCCGGCCATTTACGAAGGAATTGCCATATACACTCCGGGGTATAGGTGTATAGTATGTCTCGGTGAGACCCGCCACACAAAGGTTGCACCTGACCCCAGTCTAGTGGTCAACATAGAGTACAACACTACAAAGCCTGGGTAGGATCACATACTGTGGCAGAGGCCCTCAACTACTACAGCAGTACTCACTTCACCCCCAGGCATCCCTGTGACCGTACTTCATCTTCGCAAAAGAGGGGTGTATATACAATTTATAGGTACATTCGAACACACAAAAAGGTGAAGGCCGGTTGTAGAATCCACCGAATGGTGGAGTTGAAGCTGTTCAGCCAAACATAACTATGCCGAGTGGAGGGAAACTATTTCTGAATTTTCCCGTCAATAATTATACGTTTAAACCCTGTCCAAAGGGCACTGCATCGTTCCTTAAAGCTTCGCTGTGAATGCCCCCTCAATTGCTCCAATAAAATAGGGTCAAATAATCGTTTAGTACCTCGTGTGGCCTTTCCCGCTACTACAATATTATTTGCCGAGGCAACAAAAGCAAATGGCCAATGGTATTGCTAGCATTACGGATGAAACCGACAGTTTGAAAACAAAATGGGAGGAAGTGCAGATGTGATCTGCCATTGGTATACCGGCATCACTACAAAAACAATACCGGTTCCACTGCACCCACGAATCGATGTGTTGACCAATTAATTTCTGTACGAGCTTCTTGTGTAAGGGGTTTTGCATTACGCCAAGTGCTTGCCCTTGTGTAGCATTGATCACATCAAATGTAAACATTAGCGACAAGAAAGGGGTAGCATTCACTATGGATGCTGAATGCATTCATCGCCAGACAATACGGCCTCACAGTCAGCGTTCGCATGCCCACATCTCTCGGCAACCGGCATCTAGTGGCTGGAACCACGCCACCAACCCCCTGGTTTAAATGGTACGACCAGTTTATAACACCGCTATACAAACGTGTTATACACGAACTTCATTCGTCTATCACGTACTCGCCCTTGGACTCGTGCTACGATAGACGCAACACTGTCTGGCTGGAACGGTTTATGAACGATTGAGCTCGTTAACCCGAAATCGTCGTATTATCATTCTTGTGTCGGGATCGATTTGATCATATACCTGGGCATTGGAGTGTTCATCGGGCAACATCTTTTATTTTCCTGTCAAATCAGGTTTTAGGTGAGGTAGCGAGCTCCTCCAGTGACTACCCTTAACACAAAAATTGATGCACCTCTACCGTATCATTCGTCCTTGCGTGCACGCTCTCACCTCCGACACTGTAAGCTGAATTAAACTTGAAAGACGTATTGCCCCCAATGTCGATGCCCGATGAACGAACGTAGATTGCACCTGCGAGCGAGTATTGGAAAGAGATAAAAGCGTTTCCTCGCTACTGGTATCTACTGAAAAGCAATCTCTAACGGCCTTGAGACTTCCCACGGCATGTTTGTCCGCCACGTTGCAGGCACGAACAAGGGTGATCAGGCAAGCCCGGGGTATTCATGCTTCGCAAGACCAACGACCAACAATTACTCAATAATCTGAAGTATACAAGGAAAATTTCGTCACAGCTCGAGGAATTTGGAACAACCTTGTTAACGACGGATTTCGTTACATACGGATAGTTTCGAAGACAAGCGCTTGGAACCGTTTTCAGGAAGCTTGGCTGCAAACGTCGCGTCGTAAAACACGTATTCATTTTAAACATGATGTTGTTGGCATGCTGTCTGCCCACGATAAAATAAGAGGGTCCGAGGTGATTAACTGAGGCAGGGCATAGTCAGCACACAGAACATTGTACTTAGTTCTGTCCAAGGGCATTGACGGTTCTGCCATGGTCCACTGTGTAGAATATGTCGCCATCTAGAAACGGATTGCTCTTCTTGTTTTGCAACACGAGGAACACCTTCGTCACCTCTCGAGTGGTCTCGAAGCAGTGTTCACATAAAACGTTTCTCCCAAGAGATGAACACCGGCAGTTCTTGTACCCCTGATCTTACCTTGACGTCAACAAGTCACATGCCACACGGCTATAGCGATTTCCTACAGTAGGTACTGTAATTTGTTCACCGCAACAATATGCTGATGGTGCCTACTACGTAATGAAACGTAGAACGTACAGCAGTACATAGCCGCAGATTAGTACATTTCCATTTTCATCAGCGTGCTTCTAGAACAATGGAGTAATCGATGCTGCGGAGCACTTCCTATAGACGACACACTGCTGCGGACTAGTGGGTCGGTTTTCTACTGGGTTTTTTTGCAGTGAAGGATTTATCATCAACAGTGATCCGAGCACGCCTCGTTGCGAGGTCCCATTACTGCCAATATGACAACCCAACAACAAGGTCGATCATGTGTGGCTCGGGCCGATCATGCCCGCGCCCAAGCGATCGGAGTCGGAAACTCCACCCTGACACAACTAAACAAAGGGTACAGTGGGTGGTGGACATGGCAGTCGTATTCACGCGACTGCTATGTTCTTCCATGAAACAAACGTACGCAGCCTCCAACGAGTCCATTCAACGTACGTGTCTTTCGTGTTCCGCTGAACGAAGACAGAACGCATCAGTACAGTCGAAGCTGTAAGAGCGCCGAAGGTCTAAACGTTACCAGTCGGCCAGAGTTCCTTGCGATTGCTGGGTCCAGCACCAAACCCCGTGATTGACGTGGTGCCCGTTTGTGCTACGGGGGTGAACATCTCACCCGACGAACGCAATGAGGATCGTATGATTCCTACCAGGCAAGCGTGTATTCAAGAGGTTAAGAAGAACAAATACCGTATACAAGGGCAGAACATTTTTGCAAGGGCCACGTGATTTGCTAGATTGTACAAGAGAGAACAGTAGTCCTTGCCCTGCAACGCGCGTATTGAAACGCGAGGTGTTGCGGATCCAAAAATATTTCAGCCCTAACAATAGGCGTCAAGACACGGGGACTAAATTTGACTTATGAATTGACTCGGACTGTCGTACGAGGGGATCTAAGGAGGGTGACGCGTTGCCGTATAGATACCAAGGTTGAACGATAAAGCGATACGCTAAACACATATTTCAATATTATCAATATAGAAGGAAGAACGCGCCAAAAACGTACCAGGGTCAGCATTCGGCGCGCAAGAGGTATATCCAGACAAACCCTTCCGCGTCTCCTCGGACAAAACCCTCCACACCGCAGGAGCTTAGGCTTCGTGGTTTGGTCGATGCTGAACTCGTCATTGTATTTCAATTACATGTGTTCATACTTTGATATACGTTGTGTACACAAACGCATACCCACCACACGTAAACGAACTCCGACACTCGTATTGTAGTAAGAGCTCGATAGCACGAAGCCCTTCATTTTGTTTCATTCCATTTATGTTTACTTGTTTTTTTCACATGCAGATGGTTGGTCGAAAAGTCAGTCAAACACCAGGCAGGTATTTCCGAGTGAAATCAAATATCACATAATTACACAGGAAGTATTTTGGGACAACTTGAGCTCTTTGCGATATTCAATTAACAGAGGTTATCCAGCTTGACGTGGCATGTCCAATGAAACCGAAGCAAGCCACGCAAATGCAGGCAGGCTAGTCGACTGCGTCAGCCAAAGAGCCCCCGAGGTCCAGCGCCGAGGGAATAGCCGCAGCGGAAAACCTGACGCCCCCCAACAGATAGTAGACCAACCACGGCGCCTTCAACATCGTAAGACATCGAAAAGCCGGTTTTTCATGCCTCTTCGGTTTCAAAACAACTAAAGCACCGACCAGGTCTCGACGTCGCTCATAACTTCAATCGCTGTATATTTGTCGCTGCTGCCCGCGTGGGGCTTCGGGGCTGCGACAGCCACAGTAGACATATCAAGAGCGTATTGTCTTAGGGGGTGCCAGCAGAGATGGTCTCCCGCTCATCGCGGCACCCCGGGCAGGACGCGGGTAGTCGCTGATGTCGTTTGTTGTCCACTCGTTGAGCCTTGCGCATCGAAAAAATCTCACAATACAACATCCCTCGACAAGGTTCAATGTAATTTGTATCCAACAAGGATAAAACGTGTTCCTATTATACGGGCACTAAGAAACATGACATCACTCCAAAACCAACTTGAAATTGAAAACTCCAGTTTCGCCCTAAACAGCCGCCTCTCAGTAGTATGCACACCAAAGGCTTTCAAGTTTCAAGAAATCGACTCCAGAAGGATGTTGGCGTTTCAATCGCACTGGCTTGAATTCCAGTGCCTCCCATGTATTCGACACAACGCCTTTAAAAAGAGGACATCTAAGCCGTGTTATTAGCGTCTTCGACCTCTTCTATACACCGATGTGTGGCGGGTTGCCTTGGTGAACAGGCGCTATGGATGAAGACCAGAGATGCCATGAGGAGGTGGGAAATTATGTAGATCGTAAATTACGCGTAGTATTGAGCTGTGTTTGCGTTTCGGATGAGTCTGGATGTTGAGCCAATATCTGCATGTCGTATGTGTCTGGTCTATGTGGTATTTGTGGGGGAATCGGTAGTCTGTACATTACATGTATAATGTGTGGTGGCTTGTTCTACAGCGCCTTTGCCATTCGACGCGAAACTAACGTTTTTTAGGAGAGGGGGCGGTTCAAAAGGCTTCAATTAAGTTAACACATTCCATTCAAACGTGCATATTGAAGAGGAGGGGTTAGGTAGAAAACTAGAATACCCAGAGGGATGAACGTGAAGGAAGAAAAAAACACCCCGCTACCGATTTCCGAGGCCCAGCCACAGGGAGGGGGGGGGTGTACTTCAGTTTCACGCATTGCCGTACTCGTATGGCCATAGACCCTCGCATCCCTACAATGCCGGCACGGAGCATGTCGGGTTTTCACCGACCAGGCAGACATGCACCAAGCGCGAACACTATGAGATGTTGAGCGAGTCGCATGAAGGATGTGCTGCATCCTACTGAAAACCGTTTGTGAGGCGGACTGACCTATGAATGACAGCCTATGGGTTAATTTAATATCCGGTGTGTGGCTACATCTTGAGCCAGCAGTGGGAGCACTATGTAACTGTCTCGTGGGTGCCTTACCACAAACACTACGCGATACGAGTGTTCCTCGTGTGCAGAGGAAAGGCTCTTCACCCTGCACAAATGATCTAATTCGATCGACAGCTGTGATCGACCGCCAAAACAACAAAAACAGTACGCTGGTGCTCTACCTTATTTAGTGAGCGGCATGTTTTACCATGCGTTGGTGGCCTCAACAGATATCGCGTTGATAATGCACTCAGGAAAAGCCACCTAAACAAACTGGTGCCACCACATCCTGATGGGGGACGATTCACTACTGGTTGTTATAGAAACTCTTTCAGGAATCTCATATGTTTCAAAATACCTGTACTTCCCGGTCTTACCTCCGCTGCCGTTAGCTGAATTTTGAGAGAACAGCGTGTTGCCGCTGATGCTGATGGTTGAATCGGAGGCACCAGAAATGGCACCTGTGAACATGTTAAACGAGATATTCCGAATATGGTTGTCAGTATGGCTATGATATTGCCCAGACGACCATCATTACGGGTCACGTCCATTTCTGGACATGTTTATCAACCACTGCGACGGGCGAGGAGAGGTACGAAGGATTCCCGTGCGATGTTGGTTGGAGTTACGGATTTCACGCAGATACTAATTCGGTACAAACATGATATGAAACTAAATACTGTACCGATATCATCAACAAAGATGTACGTTTGCGGGTGTCGACGTGTCGTTTACAAACCGCAATGGTAACGGTAAGGAAAGGGAATCGTAATTAGTCCCCGGGCGCAGGCAAAACCCTCTGGGTACCTCAGTAAGCAGAGCTTGCATACTGGTTCAGACAATGAATCAGGCACTTCAGAAATCAGCAGGTTTAGTAGAACTTAACCCAACTCGTTTTGGACCAGCTGTGGAAAAAATTCGGGAAACACATTGTTATCCGGTCACTTAATGATGTGGTATACACAGCGCTAAAATGTGGTGTAGTCCTCATTACCATTCGGGTTTTAACACGTTCAATCTTGCTAAATGTCTTTATCTCTCGACAGTCTGGTCGCAGAAGAAGCGTTCTCGTGCCCGTATACAATCGGAAATCGACATCTTGACGCGCTAAATGCGTGACCAACTTCCCGTTTGTATTCGGTACTGTGCACTGATCTTCCAACGTCGCTATTTGATCTCCAGTCCAGAACCTTGGTTCGTATATGAAATAGTCTCTTCCACGCACGTTCTCACCTCCATCATCAATCGCTGAGTTTTTCTCGAAAGAGGAATTTCCCTTGATGGTGATGGTTGATGAAGAGGCAGAAATTGCACCTGCCAGCGAATTAAAAAAATGCACAAGAGCGTGTCGTCAATAAGAGTACATCTACTGAACTAAAACATTCGACGACCCTGGTATATTCCACGTCAACCTTCGTCCCGGACCGTAATGGCATGAACAAGGGTGCCTAGACAAGCACGATGAATTATGTATGGCATATCGGTATGACTCAGCACACAAGACATATTCCTGGTAGTGCACCACTATCGTAGCATGCGTCGGATATCCTGGAGATGACACGGGTCGATCCTCGCGTTACAGAAATACCGAAGCAGAAGTACTCTACGCACTGTAAGACTTTTCACAAAGGATAATGCCAGCTATTTTTTATGTCGTTGAACCGAATATAGGGCCGTAGCCTGCTCTGCGTTGTCTTGATTGGTCAACTTATTCCTTCCTTTTCTATTTTCGCCCGAGAGCAGGCCTTGTTCAATAGAGGTAAAGCTCGCAACCGAGATTTCTTTACACGATTCCGAGCTCGTGTCGTTCGACTATCAGCACTAATAATCGGCGAAATACCTCGCAAACATTGTCGTTAAATACTATTTATGCTTTCCTTATATGTTTTTGTATATATGATGTATCGTGGTCTATATGGTTACGAAGTATATGTCTTGTGTGCTGAGTCATACCGATATGCCATACATAATTCACCGGGCTTGTCTAGGCACCCTTGTTCATGCCATTACGGTCCGGGACGAAGGTTGACGTGGAATGTCCCAGGGTCGTCGAATGTTTTGGTTCAGTAGATGTACTCTTATTGTCGACACGCTCTTATGCATTTTTTGTATTCGCTGGTAAGTGCAATTTCTGCCTCTTCATCGACCATCAACATCAAGGGAAATTCCTCTTTCGAGAAAAACTCAGCGATTGATGATGGAGGTGAGAACGTGCGTGGAAGAGACTATTTCATATACGAACCAAGGTTCTGGACTGGAGATCAAATAGCGACGTCGGAAGATCAGTGTACAGTACCGAATACAAGCAGGAAGTTGGTCACGCAATTACTGCGTCAAGATGTCGATTTCCGAGGTATGCGGGCACGAGAGCGCTTCTTCTACGACCAGACTGTCAAGAGATAAAGACATTCAGCCGGTATGTGTTTTCTGGAACGTTTTACTTGAAGAGCTCTACACCTCATTCCAAAGTGATCATTAAGGGAGGGAGGAAATTAAAAGTGTCTTCCGATGAAATAAGATTGAAAATCCCATGGCCGAATCTAACAAGGAACAATATTGCAACAAAATAATGATCAAAGTCCGCCGATTTTGGGTTAAGGAGCTCCATCATTCAGAAACAAATTCAGCCAAAAAGTGCTATCTCTGTCGTAGCATGTGCGATCCACGAGCCAATACATGTACGTACAGTGGAATGCTTATTCCAGGAGATGGCAACCGTCGTTGAACGTGCGCCTGCTCTTGCCGCAAACACTAGGCAGTATATCGGCATTGTTTACGGCTCCGACGATGTTCTATAGTGATTTGCACTGCTGACGGCTGATGGCAACACTATGCTGCCGGTGCCAATTTCATAAATGGAGCGATTGGTGCTACGGTAGGGGGGTCACGTATAGGTGCTTGTTTTTCACCTGCACAGAGTCATTCGACCGAGTGACTGATTCACTGCGTTGCCGTCACAACATTTGCTTGTTTCTTTGTTGTTCTATTTGCACCGCCTTTGGAGGTTTTGTTGCGTAACGCGAACAAACTATGTTTAGGTCCAATAACCAGTTAGATTCGGAGCCACGCGTCCGAGTGGCCAACACCCGGAAGTGAAAATGTGGGTACCCCCTATCGTAGCACCAGTCGAGCACGTACAACAAACTGACTGCAGAATAAACCATGCTGCAATGAACTGGCTGCAGAACAAATCACTGATACAATGAACTGACTGCAGAGTGAACAGTGTTCCCCTGCATAAGTGTTCTGGTAGAATATAGGTGTACTCCACGCTAATAACCAATGGCTATAGACGACACTGTTACCCAACAGTGACTCGGTGATCAACTGGTGCTTGCCGCAGCGAAGTTCTTATCACCAACAGTGATGATGAGAGACTGCGTTGCGCTACACGAATACCGGCAACGTAGCACTCCAAACAAATCGCCGATCAAGTTTGTTTCAGGTAGACAACGCCACAATCTAAAAAAATCGATGTTGAAAAATCAATGTCGAACCAACTAAGGAAGGGTAATTTTTCTGACGGACGTGACCGTCGTGTACTCGACACTGTTATGGTTCGCCAGTGACCAAACGTACGCAAAATGTACCAACCCACCTCGTTGAGCGGGCAGTGTCAGCCGAACAAAACTGGTATGGACACCCCTACAAGTAATACGCAATACCCTGTACGGTGGATCCTTCTGTATCATATGCCGCATACGTCATTTTAATGCGAGGTATGATCTGTGTTAGTACGTACGGCATTGTTGATGCATACGAACAAGTACATCTAAACCTCACGTGGTACATATATATGTACATACATGTACCTTACGTAGTAAACCCGACAAGTAGACCTCGTTGGATTTACGCCGGCTCGTTGAATTGCACCATCCGCACGGTCTGAGCAGGGCAATATGTCCGTTTTGTTTTCGATGAATAACTGTAGAAATGCTGCAAACTGAAAAAATACAACCTCAGCCATGATCACCAACCAGGGCCGAGGGAATCGCAAACCTCATTATTTTTTTTCCTCCACTGAATCAAGTCAGAAGTCGGCAATCGTGAAAACGAACCCCCGAAATCTGGGGAACTATCTCCAACTGTGTCATTTAGGGTAAAGCATTGATTTTATGGCGAAGTTTCGCTAATATCGAAAAACAAAACAAAAAATAGGCTGGGCAAAGACCTATAGCAATAATTTCCCGCCCTTTTTTTGAAATATTGAAGTGTGACCTCTGTATCAGAACGAAACTAAATCTCAGGCTCGATTTTTTGCCGATATCTCGGTCAGTTTTGACTGTATTTTTGATCGGAAACATAGCGAACCTCGCAAACTCTGGAAACTGTCGTTTCCCATGGTTATGCTTGACTCCACAAATGTGAGCACACGAGCCGAAACAAGAGTTTTGTTTCCGGCATATCGACTATAAAGAGGCTAACAAGTTACACAGCAAAAACCGTAGCTACCCTCTCCGCCTTAAAACGACGTTTTTAGCGGTACTTCCATGTTCGAAACACTCCCTGCGCCTACGAGAGATACGCGTACTTCAATGTTCAGAGCAAAAAATATAAACTGCTCTGCACGGACTATACGTATGTGTGTCGTGTCCGTTCTTTGTGCCCAACTATATCATCAGTACGCCCAGTGTTTTTCCTGATTCCTATCCCTGAATAGTTTATTTTCTGCGGTCAAAGACTGTTAGATCGAAAGCAAACCACCCCAGATGCTCCGAGTATACTCGGAGTTTCGACAATTTTTCGTGCTCCTACAGTAGTACTGAGAGTATTAGAGACTGGTGGTCTAAATTCTCGGAGTTCTTGGAGTATGAGCAGTACTGAAGGCCGAAATACTCCGAGTACTGGGAGTATGAGCAGGGCTTATACTCCAGTACAAGCAGTACTCGTAGTGAAAGTGTCTCAATTACTCGGAGTACTCCGAGTATTGGGAGTACTGAACAACGCTGCGAGTACACAAAGTACCTGAAGCATTTTTCGTTGAAAATTATACGTATACTTCAAGGTAATGGGAGCATCTGTGGATTTTGGAATGCTATAAACGGCAGCCATATGCTCCAAGAACCTGGGAGGGTTGACGGCCGAGTCTTTAAAATGATGCAAAGTTGCTCTTAACGTACTTCACACTCCGAGTATACTCCGAGTATCGAGTACATTTCGCACTCTGAGTACTTAGAGTATTCAAGTACTGGCGGCCTGATTACTTGGAGTACTTGGAGTATGAGCAGTACTGAAGTCCCAAATACTCGGGAGTACATGGAGTAACCGCAGCATCGGACCCCGAAATACTCCGAGTACAAGCAGTATCGAGGGTGTTCATACCCGAAATTCTCCGAGTACGAGCAGTATCCAGGAGTATCGAACCCCGAAACACTCCGAGTATACGAAGTACCTGAAGTATTTAACCTCCAATACCCTTTACTTTACTCCAAGGTACTCCGAGCATCTGTGCAAATCACAACAAAGTGAACGCACAAATAGCGGAAAAGTCAGTGAATTGCCAACTTACCGGGTACGAAAACACAATGACACAAGCTACACGATAAAAATGAAATATAAAACAATTACAAAACAAATTCCGACATAAAACAGAATAATACAAATGACACAAGGAGACCGGAGAAGCGCTCCCAATAAGAGGGAATCATACGTGTCCAATATAGGAACATATAACTTCTGCACGGGCGAAGCAACACGACGAAGAAGACGAGGAAGACACCGTCATGGGACGACGGAGAGAAAAGGAAGCACACGCAGAAACAAGGCTACAAGGAGGAAAGGAGAAACAAGAGAGACACGAAGAATACGAGCATGTACTGTAGTTATCAATAGATGGGAGAATATTCCCTGTATCTTGACTACTGTAGTATAGATCAAAACATAGTTGAATATCATACCCGATCATATTTACCAGGTACGTTTTACTAATATGATACTTCACGTATCTTCACATAAGTTCGGCCGTCTCTGTTGCGGACAAAGGAAAGTACGGACTTGTACGAGTAGTCGTGCTGCTGTCACTCAGCAAAAAACAAAAAAAGTAAAGAAGCTAATAAAGCTACAGCAAGCAGTAGTCAGAAGAGCTGCTTGTCGAAAG
The DNA here is from genome assembly GCA_008828725.1 of Saccharina japonica. Lineage (NCBI taxonomy): Eukaryota > Phaeophyceae > Laminariales > Laminariaceae > Saccharina > Saccharina japonica. The sequence goes on from MEHQ01003992.1 coordinate 212,696, forward strand.
GTGGGCCGTTCGTCACGAAGAAGAAAGGTGAATTACGGTCCAATCATAGCGAACGACCGACTCGGACTCGCAAAACTCTCATGGTATTTATAGAGCAGTGGCCAAAATCGGGTATATCCGGTGGGTTTGTGGCCACAACAGGGTACCATTGTATTTTGTTGACCGCGACGACCCCAGGGCGCCATCTCATTGGCCAGCGCGGGCCACCATTCGACCTTGGCCACAAACCCATCGGGTATACCCGATTTTGGCTACTCATCCCCCAAGAGGTACCCGATTATTACTCCCACCTACCCGAAAATGGCCAGGCTGTTCGACCACAACGGCCAAGCAGCCCACCACGCATCAGCCGACGATTACGACGTACCAAGCACCAGCATACGTATTACGACGTATCTAGCCGAGTTCCAACCTGTGACCGACGAATCCATCTGCTTGATATATATCCATGATTTGGGTGATTGGCGATTTGGTGGTTTAGGCTCGGGGACCTAAATATGAAAGCGCAGCATTAGAAGGTGAGCTTTCGCGCGAGCCCAGAATAAGAAAGTCAGCCTGAACCCGATTTCCGGTTTCTTGTGAGATGGCTGGTACTACTGCTGTACACGTACTGTTGTGCTGTGATGAGATGTGATGAGAGGTGGCTTCTGGTTGGGAGAAGGAGAGAGAGCGCTGTGAATCAGCTACTGCTACTGCTGTGCTGAAGGTGGCTACTGTAGTAGCTTGTGGTTCGGAGATGAGGGAGAGATGGAGCGGTGCTGTGTGGGTGGGAGAGGGAGCGAATCAACTACTAATACGACTACTGCTGTGCCGTGGTGAGGTGGCTTTTGGTTCGGAGAGGGAAAGAGAGCACTGCGAACCAACCACTACTACCACTGTGCCGTGTTTTGAGGGTCTTACGTTTGGTTGGGAGTGAGAGGCTGCGCGAATCAACCAAATCATGGATACTTATCGAGCGGATGGGTGGATATCTATCAAGCAAATGGTTCCGTCGGTAACAGGGCTGGCAGGGGGCATGCAACTCGATGACCTTAGTCGTGATAGTCGGCTGGTGCGTGGTGGGCTGTTGGGCCGTTGTGGTCGAACAGCCCGGCCTTTTTCGGGTAGGTCGGTGTAATAATCGGGTACCTCTTGGGGGTGAGTAGCCAAAATTGGGTATACCCGATGGGTTTGTGGCCAGCGTCGGGTGGTGGCCCGCGCTGACCAATGAGATGGCGCCCTGGGGTCGTCGCGGTCACTAAACTACAATGGTACCCTGTTGTGGCCACAAACCCACCGGATATACCCGATTTTGGCCACTGCTCTTATATATATGTTGTACACCGGTTAGTATGTTTAGTTTTACATATGTGTGTACGACACATCAACACTGAAGTATGATAAAATATTTTACATATGGGGAGATCGAGTCAGTCCTTCCAAGAAAAACTATAATTGGCTTTAACTGATGGGCGGCATTCTGCATTTGCTGAACCATATTGCCCCAAAACAAATTGTGAAACGGCTGATCTTGCTCTGTTCTGGATCTGGCACGCGATTCATCAAAACAAACTGCGATCGCAATTGCGTGGAATGAAGTAACGAGGCTGGCGAGAACTTCGCGCCTAGTCCCTCAAATACAAACTTCGTTTTGGTGCAATACAATAGTGTACCTACCGAGTTTCAATGCACCGAGTTTCAATGCAGTTCCACATTAAAACAAAAATACCGTCGACGAATCTCAGGGGGCCTGCCGTGTTGATACTGGGGTAAAACGGTTTATTCGCGCCCTTGCGTTGTAGCTTTTCTGCAATGTATTACTGCCTCACCTCCAGTGGTCGCAGCCTGATTGTTGGTAAATACACACCCGGAGACATTCAAGAAGGCGTATGTAAGAACGGCAACGCCCCCCCCACTTTCCTCTGAATAACCTCCGTTGAGCACCAAGTTGTTCAGGGTGAGGGTAGACCCGTTCGACACCAAGAAAATTCTTGAAGAATTCACAGCATTGATGATCGCGTCAGGTTCGTTGGCGTCGGGTTCCGCTGTAGAGGTCGAGAGATAACTAGACCCGGTGACAGTCACACTCTTTTGATCGGACACGACGATTGTCTGCTCGATTTCCAGGCTGCCGTACCAAGTGACGTCGAACACCCCCTCACCAGTGCACGTCATGTTAGCGGTAAGACCCTGTACATCAGCGGTTGTAGCCACGTCCACGTGAACTGGAGAGGACGAACACGGGGCCGATTGGGCTCCTGAGATGAAGGCGATCGCGAACCCGGCCACCAGCTTGGCGAACCCGTTGAATAGCATGTCGCTGCTCAAAACGAGGCACGGAAACAGACGTTGGAGGGCGTTTAGATTTCGGGCACGATATGTACGGCTTGAAAATTTTACAGCAAATGCTGCGCACTGCGCACAATGCAAGTTACTGATTCGCAAACGTAGTGTCAGGAAGGTTGAAATAATCGCGTGTTGACGGTCGGGGGAGGGGCGGATAGATCTCACGCACGAAATATACGGCTAGGAAGTTCCAGAGCACACGCTGCGCACAATGCGAGGCGCCACGTTGCAAACGTATTGTCAGGAATGTAGAGCCATTAACGTGGTGACGGTCCCGCACATTGTGGTGTGTGTAAGGGTGCCTAAGTGTAACGTATTTATAGGGAAAGGGTGCGAAAACTAGCGCGTGAACCACTTACCAAGTCACGTGTTGCCGATACTTGCGAGATACCTTTCCGCCTGACTATTTGACGCATGCTACGATAGAGGCGCACCTTGTTTTTTTCTGAGCTCCTCGCTTAAAGAGCGTCATACCTCACCGAAAATAATGATTTTGGAGGGAACTGAAAGTGCTGCCGGATGAGAAATCTCAAGACCGAAGCATACTCTGAAACATTACTCGTCACAAAAATGAAAGTCCGACGAATTTGGGCTAAGGAGCCCGATCGTTCAGAAAACGATTCGGCCAAAAACTGCTACCTCTACCGTAGCACGCGTCATTTATAGTACCCGTAGCAGAGATTTGATAAGTTGTGGTCAACTATTGTAGGTCGCTCAGTGTTTTACTGTTGTGTTTGCGACCCACTTCAGTAGCTTAGCGTGGTATTCAACATTATACAAAGCGTTGAGATCATCCACTAAGCACCGTGCTACACTAAGTATGGTACTACAGCTCCGCTCGGCATGTGCACCACTTGGACAACATACCTGAAATATGCTAAGAGTGATACTGCCAGGCCCACCTTACTGAAAGGGAGACGAGAGGGTCTGCTGTAGATAATTTATTTATAGCACCGCGTGACGCATGCTACGATAGAGATGCATCATGTTTTTTCTGAGCTCCTCACTTGAGACGCGTCATACCTCACCGAAAAAGGATTTTGGAGGGAAATAAAAGTGCTCTCGGATGAAAAATCTCATGATCATATCATATTCTGAACCACATTTCGTCACAAAAATGAAAGTAGGACGAATTTGGGTTAAAGAGCCCGATCGTTCAGAAAACGATTCAGCCCAAACGTGCTACCTCTATCGTAGCACGCGTCGCGTACGAGTATCAATAAGATTTTAAATGTTTAGGGGAATCGATGTATATAAGGTCCTGCGTGCAGTTTAAGTAATGATGCGGTGATCAGGGAAAATCCTACGCCGTGGTAGATATCGCTTGTGGGTTCAGTTTTCGCATACTCTGCTTCTGCTGCTACTTGTGTGGCGGCGACAGCCGTTGACTCTGCTGCTTGTTTCTGCCTCAGGTGCCTCGGTTACCTATGTTGTCAATGTTCCAGCTGCTGCGCTGATGTTACTGCTTGATCTCACTACTATCATGCTTTACTGCCATAAACTACTCATGTAATTGCATACACCTTGATCGTGTTGGTGAACTACTGGCTCGTCACGACTATGTCGGCTTCGGTATGCCTCGCACGGCATCCGCTCTATCGAGCGCCACCCTGCCCCATTCGGTGCCACACCCTCACCACGCCCGCCCCACTCATCAGCCCTCGGTGAGATTGCCGAGAGAACGGACGCCGACACCGAACTTGGCGAGCGGGGGACGGGGAAAGGCGCCCTATCCGCGACGCAACTCTATGTCACCAGGATTAGAGCTGATCCACGGGAAGCTGGATGGGAGGGGTAGACAGTAGTATCCTCGGAAACCGTTCTTCGCTTAGATCACTTTTAAGCTAGCGTCAAAACAACATTTTCACACTCAGCACAAATAAGCTCTAACAGTAACTCCAGGCCGCGAGTGCGGCCGAACGCTTTACAGAAAAGGGCGTCCCCCCGAATAAACATGCATAGGAGTACAATATTTTGTTGTCTTTGCTATTCCAATTGCTTTAATATATTAGGAATCAAACGACTGGCCTCAATCTAATCAATAGACTTTCACGTGGGTACAAAACCTGCAGCAGATGTTTCGAGTTAATTGACAGAGCTCTAAAACAATTGCCTCAGCAATTCCAGTCAGTAGGCGGACTGCAATATGTTGTTTTTCTTTGCAATTCCAATTGCATTTATATGTTAGGAATCAATTGTCCGAATCATTCCAATCAATAGACTTTCACGTGGGTCTATGGTAGGCGCAATAGACTATTGCGATGTCTATTGATAAAACATAATGCAATCTGCCGCCACAGATGTTTTCTTCCGATATATCTAATATATTATTCTCTAAACAAATGCTGTTTAACTCTGTCTGTAACCATGATCTCGCGATCAAGAGTGCTTCGGCCCAGCCTTGCCCCATAGATAGGGAGGATGGGTGCCACAACCAGTGGAATGCCCGGTCTCATGCCTGGCCGAGTCCTGGCCGTCGCGCGCTGAGCATCGTCACAATCCCATCAACAGTGACAACGGACGGCAATGTAAGGGCCAATATAACTCTACATTTATTCACAGCTGATCCTTATATTTCCTTTCAGAACTTTCCAACGTGCACGGTCAGCGAAAACAACTTGGTGAACAAGTACGTACACGTACATGTTCCTACATACGTATCCCGCTCCAGTTTTCACGATAGGTACCCATCAGATCAGTAAAAACATGCATATCGCGTCACACCGAACCGACAATGACATGTGTGTGGTACCAAAGCGGAGAGGACATCCGAGGCGGCAAAGTGTTACTACCCTGGGGAGTAGAGTCCTTCCCTTCTTAGTGATCAGAGCTTTATGGGGACATTTGGAAGCTATTTCCGGGAACATTGTCCAGTCAGGTTTCACTGACTTCAACCATTTGATATTTAATTGTTTGAACCGCCCCACTGCCTACAACTGCATTGCTATATCCAGAACACAACTCAGCAGGCGAAGGGTCAGCACGCACAGCGACACAATCTTTCACACGACACTGCTGACAGTTCCTACGCCATACTTCGAAGTATATTCACAAAACGCATGATGGCATATCCGACCCACTGGCTGGTTGTGCTTTGGCTTGGGGGTTCATGGTCGAGTTCCGGACGCACCCGCGGATAACAAGTCCCCATCCTCGCATAATAAGTCCTTCTATACACCTACAACCCCAATAAACCGGGGACAAAAACGGACATGCCCCAGGTCGATACCGGCTGCCACGATTGTCCTCGTGCTTTATACATCGCAGTATACGGGTACTACCATATCAGGTAATATACATCTTACTACGGGGAACGTAGAGCTTGCGCCACGGGCGGAGCCATGGCTGTACCGCTACTTCAATATACTGGGCATCCTCCGAACAATGTTGTCTTGTCGATTTCAGTCTACTGCTGTAGTCGATTCCAATGAATAGACTGCCTCATAAATCAATTGCCCCGGCAATTCCATTCGCTAGACAGCTTCATGATGAGCCGTTTGCTTTCGCAACTCCAAGAATAATATCGTCCTTATAATGCATGCATTGATGTGTCCAATGCCAATTGCAGCCTCCGCGATCAATTGACCGGCAAGATACTTGTCCATTAAATAGAGGTACGTTTTTGTCGTGGCACTTTATTTCGAAGCCTGTGAAAAAAAGGCAATTGCCACAATTATTAGAAAGCGGCCAATTAATTGGAATTGCCTGTGCAAATTATTTAGAAGGACGCAAATATAATGGAATTGCAAGCACAGTCGGTTTAGAAGGATGCCTATTGAATAAAATGGCCCGGACAATTGGCTTAGAATGATGCCAACTGAAAGGAATTGCAAGCACAATAGGTTTAAAATGATGTCTATCAAACGGAATTGCCAGGACAATTGATTTAGAAGGAACTATCCCCGACAATTAGCTGCAATAGGCTATTATTAATAGCGTTACAAAAAAGATAGTAAATAACAATAGACTAGGTACGGGTTCAGCAATGTGTGTGTTCTTCACATTAAACCCTCCTTTCTACCAGAGCGTAAAATAGGTGGTGAAATGTTGCGCTGCCGCACCTTTTTCTCGCAAATCCCGTTTTTTTCACCACGCGCCGAAGGCATGGTGCGGCTTGCCCCACCACGCTTTTCTTGTGCCGCACGTTTTTGCGCCGAAGTTGAAAAAATATGAGGGTCCCTTTTCGCCGTGGAAAACTATTTTTGGGGGCTGTTTAGCCGAAGGCGAAATTGTTTTAGGGGAGTTGTTCGCCGCAGGAGATCAACAATTTTGGTTTGTTTTTGTCTTGTTTCCGTCTCAGATGCTATGTTTGGGTCTTGTTTTCTCTTTTGGCATGAAGTACTTCACTTCTTTTGATAATTCGATTGAAACTGTTGCCGTTTTCCAATGCCTGAGGAAGTTCTAGCCAAACCAGGCCAGGGACACTGTGGCATGTGGCGCCTATTCCAGCACCTCACATCTGCTGACGATATGTCTGATGCTTGTTGACCGTAATTTTGTCCTTGTTTCTTGTCTTCGCAAAATGCAGAACATTCAAAGGCAGCCGGCACCACGTAAACTACAGGATAAACCGAGCGGGTTAGACGCACATTTTGAGTGTATTGACGCATATATCGTAAAAAACAAACGGGCTCCGGTGGCCCTCCAGGAACCCTCAGGGGCCTCCGGGGGCCCCTGCGGGGAGCCGCACATCACAGCCTCCACCTCGTGGTGCGGTGATTTCACCACGAGCCTGACGCCTATTTTACGCCCTGCTTTCTACCCGTCGACATCCAGCACACCCAGTGTCCGTGACGATTCTTCACCCTAACAAGGTACCAGTTATTATTAGTATGTGGTCACAAAACTACGACAATAGGGCCTGGTGAGTTTCTATTAATTTATATTGTCTGTACGATAGAGCTCGACGCGTTTCAATCAATTATAATTGAGGATCACAATTGACAATCGATTGTAATAGGATACTATTATTAGACAAAAGGTATACCTTGTCTATTGTCCAGGGTGTGATCACATAATATGTTTTTGGTAGTTTTAAAAGATGTATCCATTTAATAATTATTCGTTTACGAGTATCATATATGACAAAAGGTCCACCTTCGGGATGTTGGTCACTTGAAATGCCGACGATGTCGCAAGTTATGGAGTATGACCCCCTCCAAGAGACGTAGGGTTGATCTAACTATTGTGTTTAGGATTTTACGTCGATCCCACTGGATGTAATTTTCTTAGTGTTTGTGCAAATCTTTGTTCATTTTGTATTTTACCAGGTATGTATTTTACTGGGTATCATATTTGACGAAAGTCATCGCGACGTTCAGCACTTTAAACGCGGGGGGTGTCGCAAGATGAAACGGATAATAGCAGATTCTCCATCGTTCCATTTCTGGAGAAAATTCTTACTTGACAATTGTGGCATAGGCTGCAGTGTTGATAAACCGAACGAACTGTAGTACTCGTAGCGAGGGTCATTCCTAATGAAAACCAAATGTCATGATAACTTTCATACGTGAGGTCCCGTGCTAAACATCTTCAGTTTGGTGTCCAGCCTCGATGTCTGATCTTGTTTCCGACGTTCAACTATCTATTATTTTCGGGAAATGAGGTCGATCCCACTGGGGGCGAATTTCCCAGTGTTGGTGCCAACTGAGGTCAGTTTTCTGTAAAACAAATTTTTTATTTTACGTACTGGTCCTGGTATATATCATACCAGGCATCTGATAAAAAGTTGCCCTTCGGGATGTTGAGCACTAGAAATGCCGGGGATGTCTCAAGATGAAAGGGATACTGGATAACAAAATTCTCCATGGTTCTATTTCTGAAGCAAACTAGTATTTGACATTGTGGCATAGGCGCCAGAAGTGTTGATAAAACAACGCAGTGGTAGCAAGGGCCATTCCTAGTGTAAACAAAACGCCACGATCAATTCCATACGTGAGTTACGGTGGGATCCCGGTGCTAAAACACCCAGTTTGGTGTTCAGGCTCTATGTCTCATTTCGTTTCCGACGTTCATCTAACTATTGTGTATCCCACTGGGGGAACGTTTCCTACTACAACAGTACTGAAACATATAGTGTGTGTGTTATTCACATTAAACCTTGCTTTCTACCCGTCGACATCCAGCACACCCAGTGTCCGTGCCGATTCTTCATCCTAAAAAGGTACCAGTTATGTGGTCACAAAACTGAGACACAGAGATCCTACGCTCAGTGCAGTAAGCAGAGCACACAATGCAATGCCACATACGACAGGCAAGACCTACCCTGCTAGCAATCCAGGTGCATGCGTGAGAAAAAGGGAAAAAGAAAAGGGAAAGGGAAAAATACTAAAAAGTAAACATACTGAATCAAATCAGCAATCAAGCAACCAAACAAAACATGACAAAATTAAAGGATGAAAGTGTCGTGCTTCTCCCAGAGGAGATGCGACATCCAATAAAAAGAAACCAAACAAAATTAAACACAATGAAATGGACCGAAACAACAGCGCCGACAGAGCAAGACTAAGAACGACAGGAAATGACAAGCAGCCGGAACACACCAAAAACACCTTCCAGCCAGCCGAGGCAGGTTTGTGCCCGTAGTATAGGCAGGTTCTACCAGCTAGTCGGTGTGGTACTGGTACCTACTCTGTTTGCCGTCTCTTTCCTGCTTTCGTCCGCCGCGGTTTCCCTACAAACCCCCCCACCCTGCGTCTCTATTCCCTTGGGCGCCACCTATGCAACGGATACGTGGCACTTCCTACTTCCTACTCAGTTCCTTTTCGTTCTCGTGTCACGCACAAGAGTCCAGGAAAGAGAAGAGAAAAAAAAAAAGTTAGTACGTAGTACCAAATAATGTTAGTAACACTCTGTGAATATATAAGTTTTTGTGTGTACCGAAGGTCCTATTCACTAGGGTCCCCCGCAAGAGTGTTCGTGCCAATCTGGCATAATTTTTCAGTAAAATTTACAGATTTTGTTCCTGGTATCATGTATATGTGATACCGGTATCAGGTTACCCTTCGGGACTTTGATCAATTAAATGCCGGGGAGGTCGCAAGTTGAGAGGGATATTAAATTATTTCAATAGCTACATTCTTAAAGCAAACATGTGGCATTGTGGCATAGGCTACATACAGCATTGATAAACTATAACAGCAGTAGCGCGGGCCATGGTTAATTGAAACCAAATGTGACAATTAATTTCATACGTGAGGTACGGTGGAATCCCGGGCTTCAAAACTTCAGTTTGGTGTTCAGCCGCCATGGCTTACTTCGTGTCCAACGTTGATCTATCTATAGCTTCTTTTTGTTTTCGTCCATACCACTGGTGGCAACTTTGCTTGTGTTCGTGCGTCATTTTTCTTGACGCATCATTGGTTAGCGGTAGACGAGCACCACTCCTGTTATTTTGGGGTTTTTTTGTCCGGTAGACCACAAAATCCACTTGCGTGGTTTTTATAGAAAATGCGCTTGAATATGGAACGGCCGTGTATATTCCACGCGACCCAGAGGTATAACGAAAGACCCGTGGAAGGGCATATAGCTGAACCTGATTCGTACACTGATTGTGGACAGCTACGTAATGATCGTGCACAGCGAGCGGCTCCCCAAAACAACCGCTGGTCGCTGGCGGACAAGCACGTTGCGGCCAAGGAGCCTCGAGAACGACGCGACACAGCCCAAACAAGAGAGCGAAGCTACTAATCAACATCTTGAGAATTCAGGCGAGGCCGGGCAGACGACCGTGAGATTGGAATTTCGCCGACTGAGCCGGACGGCAGCCGCGGAAGATTGAAATGACAAAGGCGGTGTGGGGCTTCGGTCCTTAAGTTGAAAATGTACCACGGGCTCGCCTCGGCTCAGCCCCACTCGCGCACCACCCGCAAAGATTTCGAAATTATATTGGATTTATTAAAGTTGGCAAAAAAGAGGGTTTGATAGAAGTAAAAAAACAAAACACTTTCCTTCCGCTAAAAATAGTTCATTCCATTCCCTTCACGATTTCGGTGTGTTTGTGATAAAAGTAAACCCAACCCTGCAGGCGACGCCTCCAAAGCTGCCAAGGGTAGTGAGGTGACGCAATACGGCAAACCAAACAAATAACGAAAATAAAAAATAGCGTACGAGAGGAACGGCAGCCCCGCAACGGTGGCGGCCACAGGGATAACCGCAGTGCCGCCTCTGCTATCCCACGACCGCAAGCAGCAGCACAGTTAGCTGCAGCTACGTGGCGGCAGCTAACGGCAGCGTCTAGCTCCAGCAACATTAACAAACCCCATCGGCCGCCCCAGCAACACCGGCCGCCCCAGCAGCAGCAGCAGCAGAGCAGAAGCAGAGCAGCAGCAGAGCAGAAGCAGAGCAGCAGCAGAGCAGGAGCTTCCGTTTTTGCATTTTTCGATTTTGCGACCGACTGTTCTTCTCGTCGTGTACTGCTCCTGCTGCTGCCCTCGACTTACGCGCAACACAGCGCCGGCACGCTTCGCTCCAAGCCCGCCCGGCCCCCGACATGTATAGACCGTGGCGGCGCGTCGCCGCTTCTGCTAGTGCTAATACTGCTGCAAGTGCAGTGTGGTGGAATTGAAATGATACACGACGATGCACGTATTGTGTTGCTTTCGGCAGCCACGTAGATTCCTTGCGTCCTTTGATTGGTATATCATACTGTACACCGCGATGGGGTGGGTCGATTTGAAACGTATTATGGATATAGCCCCCGATGTTTTATTTTTAATTCGGTTGTTAACACGCTGGGCATCCAACTTTAGCGCGCTCGTGGTGACGGCGTCGCTGAGGGCACCTCAAACGGAAAGAAACTCGAAACTGTTTACGGGGCCCGTTTGGGCAAAACATAGTAGAGCAAATAAAATCCATTTGTCATATATTTGTTTTATTTCAGCTGCCATACTTTTTCTTGAAAAAATCTACTTTTGCATTAATCCCTGCGGGAAACCTTTCTCTGGTTCTAATGCCCAGACGGCCGACCGATGAATACCTTTAGAGGGCATAGGTCATGGTCAACATTTGACTCTTTCTCGAAAACGACTAGCCATACCCCTGGTACCCAAAGACGAATCTGAAAAATGGCAGTTTCTCTGGCTGCTGATACGTTTAACTCAGATTTACGACGAGGACGCCGAGCTCTAATAGGCGAATCTACCTGGGCCTCTAGTTCGACCGTTCGTAGCGTCCTACGTGGCCACAGCAGAGTGTAGATACCAAACAGGAGTTCGAAACAATCAAAAGTATTGCTGGGGAGCACAATCATTTCGTGATGTAATGAAACCAACTTGTGGTCTGGTCAACATAGGTCGAGGGCAGTTGATGGTACCTGTTTCCTGTTATCGCTTGCCGCTCGCGATACCCGACATCCGGGGGTCCTCGTGAGTATCATATGATAAGACACACGATTAAGTTTGTACCGAGCTCGTGCATTGGCACTACCTGAGTCCTTGTGGTGAACAGACTCCAGCGTTGATGACCTTGCTGCCCTCGCCGCCTCCAGCTGACGAAGCTCCAACTCGCAGAGAGGTTGGTTTAGATATGGCTCAGATATGCCATGCGCTTGCCCACTTCACTTGTGTGCGAGGGGGCGCTCCTTACGAGATTCGGGTATAAACCGGTGTTCCACGTAAAGAGGCGTGTTTCACAAGGGCACTTTCATTCTTTATCGCCCTTGAACTGGCTCTTCCCTTAGCGCTTCAGATATTGAGTACTATCTAGATCCACTGTCGTAACATCCCCCTCAGCTGAGTGGCCAGGAAGGGACAATCACGCGACACTCCCGATGATGCACTATATCGGAAGACGCTATTTCGGGAACTAGCTTTCAACCCAAGGTCCATCGCTTATCAAACGTTCAATGGTTGCCATTGGTTTGGGGGGTGGGATTGGCTTGGTACTGCACGTCGACCTTTTGTCGATGATTTGTACTGTCGCCCGAGGCATTGTACTAGTCCACACCTCACACTAGGATTAGCCAGCGTGCTGAGCTTTCGTACGAACGCCTTTGTCTGGGTTTGGTGATCTGCGTCGACTTCTTATCGCCGTTTCATACTTCGCCCGGGTAGTTGGTGGGTAAACACAGCAAGGCCTACTCTCCCTTGCAGGTCCAAGTGCACCAACAACTCCTAGAGACTAACGAACAAGCTACAGGTCGGTCGGTCGGTCTGTCGGTCGGAGGTCTGAGCATTAGGACTGGAGCTATGCCGTGTTCCGTAAGGAGTACTGATATGATGTTATTATACCAGAAACACCATGATGTAAACAAAATTGGGCTGGGCACTGGCTGACTCAGTCAGTAGCGATGTACACTGTTGTCAATCTTATCAGTATACTGGATTGTAGCAGTAGATTGTCTCTCCCTTATCATTTCTTCTTCCGGAACGCATTTGGTGGGGTTCCGTAGTATAATATGTCATGTTTCTTGGGCGTACACGGGAAAACATATACTGGCAAATACACTGGCCGGGTTAATCAGTAGATTGATACAGCCAGTAAATTAGTACTGCCAGTACATACTGTGCAAGTGCCCAGCCCTAAAAACAAACGGAAACTATTATGTTTACACTCAATCGTACTATTTTTTCCGTGATCGAAGGGGCTCAAGCTACAACAGCCACCCGCGTCAAAAACGTCGGGACATAACCGAATTATTTTCCTTTATTATTTTTTGCGGATGCGCAGCTATAAAAACAATGACGGGATATATCTCGGAAATATAACAGCCGAATCGCGAATATGGTTGATCATTGCCTGACGTGCGATATGTGTGTGTATGTGTGTGTGCGTGTGCGTGTGCGTGTGTGCTCTTCACATTAAGCCTTCCTTTCTACCTGTCGACATCCAGCACACCCAGTATCCGTGCCGATTCTTCATCCTGAACAAGGTATGAGGCACCAACTATGTGGTCACAAAACTACGATACAGAGACACTACACTCAGTGCAGTAAGCAGAGCAGACAATTAAATGCCATACCAGGTAAACATCAGGCAAGACCTACCTTGCTAGCAATCCAGGTGCATGAAGAGAAAAAAGAGAAAAAAAAAGAAAAAAAAAGAAAAAAGCGAAAAGGAAAAAAAGAAGAAACAATAAACATACTAAAGCAAATCAACAATCAAACAACCAAACAAAAACAAAAGGAAAGCAAGTGACGTGCTTTCTGCCAGAGATGCGACAGGCATAAAACCAAATGAAACGAAACGAAATGAAATGTACTGAAAAACAGCGCCAGCAGAGCAAGACTAAGAACGACAGGAAAAGACAGGCAGCCGGAGCACACCAAAAGCACCTTCCAGGCAGCCGAGGCAGATTTATGCCCGTTGTACAGAACCTACCAGCTAGTCGGTCTGGTACCTACCTCGTCTGCCGTCTCCTCCCTGCTTTCGTCCGCCGCGGTTTCCCGACGAAGCGCCCACCCCCTCTGTCTCTATTCTCTAGGGCGCCACCCATACAACGGATACGCGGCGCTTCGTACTCAGTTCCGTTTCGTTTTCGTGCCACACACGAGAGACGAGAGTCAAGGAAACACAAGTTGAAATAACAAAAACTAAAGGGCAGCGGCCAAAAACAGGTACACCTGGTTCGTTTGGGGCCAACAACAGGTACATACTAAAATCAAGTTTAAAACTCACCCCACGAACCTGCCGTTCCTTGTAACGCAAAGTAAAGTTTTTTCATGTTCTTCGTGCTCGCCCGGTGGCTGCGTATACGAGTAGCTGCTATTATTAGTACGAGCAACGAACGCTTGCTGCTGTATTCTCCCTTATCAGTCTGCGGCCCCCCTCTGGTATTCCAAGTCAACCACAATCCCGAAGGGGAGCCTTCTCGTATTATTTCGGCGGAGGTGTCCAGGCCGATATGTGTGTGTGTCGCTCGAGTGGCGTGTGGTGCGAGGTGCGAAGGGAGGGGGGTGTCTCCGTGTACGTCGGCATTTGTATCGGGGGCATAGGGTGCAACTATGAAGGGCTTACAAACGACAAAAAAAAAAGTGAAATTCAAGCAGAGTATACAAAATCAGGTATACCTGGATTTTAAAGAGGCAAAAACAGGTACAACGAGTTTTGGACCAATGGCAGGGCACGTGGAGTGGGCGTTTCACTTGCTTTTAAGTACAGTATGTACATTTTTTTGGCCGCAAACGGATCAGGTATACCTGTGTTTGGCCGCTGCCCGAAACTAAATGAACATGTACGTAGCTAAGCAATCAAAGGAAAATCTCGGAAAATACGGAGGGACAGACAGACAAGGGCAAAAAACGACCACGGCAAAATAAACAAATAAATAAAACAAATAAATAATAATGCGAAGGGCTGTGGCATCGCTCCTGGAGAAGCTACGACAGGCAATATACAAAGCAAATATGTAAAAACAAAGGAAAAAAATGACCACCATAAACTACCAAGGAACAGCACGGAGCTTGGCATCCACCAAGCCAGGAAGTACTTCTTCCTCATCACGAGGTTATCAACGAGAGTAACAATGAAACTAAAAATTTACGTATACCTGGTTAATGGGTCGCGGGAGTCGTATATATGGTGGGTCCTCAAACTTTGCTTGTGATTAATAATATCAATACCAAGAACAAGTCCCCGACCCAATTAGCCGACGGAATATAATATGCGTTCTCCTACGCATTGCTTTCTCGTTTGAAGCGGGTTGAGCTCGATGACGAATTGCTTTCTTCGTCCTCGGAGAAGAAGTCAACTGTGAGCAAAACTTTAGTGCGTAATGAGGTTGAGTGTTTTTTGGAACCCGTCGTAGGTCGTGTCTTGGGAACAAGAATCAGGCTTGGCTCACCGTCCCGTGTGTTGCTACATGAGTTTTCTCGTGGTTAATCCCCCGCCTGCGGTTCTGTTAGCTGTACGGCAATATCTTATACCGTTTTGTTGCTACCCCTCGCGTTATGTTTCACGAGCGCCAAGCGTTATAGCGTGCGTGTGAAAAGGTCATATGTACGAGTAGTGATGTGCTGATGTGCCGACGGGTGTGCACTTTAAAACAACGTGGCGTACTACACGTGTGTGATACATGCTACGATTGAGGTGCACCATGTTTTTTCTGAGCTCCTCACCTAAGGAGCGTTATATCTCACCGAAAAAATATTTTAAGAGGAAAAATAAAAGTGCTGCCGGATGAGAAACCACACGACCAAAGTATACTCTGGAAAGTTATTCTTCACAGAATTGAAAGTCCGGCGAATTTGGGTTAAGGAGCCCGATCGTGCAGAAAGCGATCTAGCCAAAAGGTGCTACCTCTACCGTAGCACGCGTCGTGTTAGCGTATGGCGCGAATGATGCAAATGATCCATCTGCGTGCGCTAACCGACCGGATAACCGACACGAAAGGCAGGGCTCCGGTTTCGGTTTTCACGCCCAAATAACCGGAAAACCAGAGGCAATATCCGGTCGGTTATCAGAACACTGACTGCGCACACGAAAGGCTCGAGTGCCCAACTCTGGCTACGATGCAAGTAGCATGTCCGCAAACCTCATAACGGTATGCTGCTCGCAAGGAGCCACTCCGAAATCAAGCTAACTCGATAACATCGTGTTATGCAACCCCCCGCCAACCCAGGCCAACCCCGTAACGCACTAGCACTATGTTACCTGTAGTACAACACTGTATCTACAAATCAAGCAATAGAGCAACGTAAGGTTAAACTCAGAGCTTAAATCAAAGTATACTACACTGACGAAGAACGTCAAGTGCTACATTTTCCGAGGTGTGAACTATTATTATCTCCGAACGCTCGCGATCTCATTCGAGCGGGCTTTATTCCTTTTGTTTTTCCATCCCAGTTTTTATCTTCGCACTTCTGTCTCTCTCCCTCCACACTATTACGGGGGACCATAGTAAACAGAACCAAATAGGTTTAGTAAAAAAAGGTATTATATAGGTTTTTATATGTACCGTAGGTCCTATTTACTATGGTCCCCCGTAGTACTATTTCCTTAAGTCGTAGCTCAGATCCGGGGTCACAATGCAGGCTCTTCTCCCTCCTTCCAAGGTTAATGTGAGGCATACACACACTACAGGCTTGCGCCTTTATTATCATCGCGCAGAGGGTTCAGCATTCCCAACACTCGTCGACTTTCATCGGATAGTGCTAACTCACGCTCTCGTGCTTTCCACGAATCAAGATATGTTTTGCGAGAAAAAGGTAAAGTTCCTACGAGTATACTGTATGCGAGTAAGCACTCGGGGGGGCTAGAACCCACGACCTTGACTAAACAGAGACTAGATTCACCTGCCATTCCAACGGAGACGCCGGCGATGAACAACGGGATGCACACGTGATGAACAACATACTCCTATAAGTTACAACATACCTGCCTTTGGAGCGGGCTATAACGACGTTTCCACTCCCGTTGCACGCGCTGGCTGCTGCTCCGTGCCGTGTCCGATACGTTCCGCCTCAATTGTTTTCGCGACAAGTATCTCACCTTCTCGACTCGCGCGCTGCGACTGCTGCTGCTGCAGAAGCGACGAAGCTCAAGAAACCACGAGATAATACGAAGGGTCTGTCCCAGCCAATTTTGGGTGATTTGGTTGTCATCACCCATAGGTCCCAGCCACACATGACCTGCTCTAAATAGCTGCAGCACTGTAGCAGCAACAACTATCTGTGTCTGCTGCGTAGCCAGCAGGACCATCCCGAGTTGTACTACTACAGAGTACTACTGTACGTCGACGGGTAGAAAGGAAAGTTTCATGTGAAGAACACACAACACACACTACAGCAGTATGTGTGCAGGGCTACAGAGCGGTTGTGAGATCGCCCATAAATCGGAACGATGTGCATCATACGGTTGATCGCGTTTACAGTATTTATTTGGTTGTTCGATTGTTCATTTGCTTTATTGTTATGTTTATTTGTTATTTGTTACTATTTTTCCTTTTTCGCTTTTTTCTTCTTTTTCCCTGTTTTTTCTCCTCCATGCACCTGGATTGCTAGCTGGGTAGGTTTTGCCTGTCGTATACAGCACTGCATTGTCTACTCTGCTTACTGCCCTGAGCGTAGTATCTCTGTGTCGTAGTTTTGTGACCACAGAACTGATAATTTTTTAGGATGAAGAATCGGCACGGAAACTGGGTTTGCTGGATGTCGACGGGTAAAGGGAGGTTTACTGTGAAGGACACAAACACATTGAGTTTTTCGTAGCGATAACATAGGCCGTGAAACCCAGAGGCGTACCACAGCTGTAAGTCAATACGTTGAACGTAGGAATATTCTGATGTAAAACGAGACAACCGATAAAATTGGTTTTGAATTTTCTACACCTGTACAATGGGGGCCCGGATTTAATAAATATTGTGTTGAGAAACGGAGGCTGGGATTGTGAGAAAAAAAAAAAATTGCCTGTATGAACGACAGATCAAACCGTGCAACGAAATGAGAAAAATGCTATATAAGAAACTGCATTGATTGTCGTTTCGGTAGGTATTACGATGCGTATAATGCGATGTGTACGTACGACGTGAACGTACGATTACGATACGTACAATACGTATAATACATATTATACGGATAATATATAGTATGTAATATCATACGCACCTGTTACACAGTCTAATATCAATATTATTTATAGAACGTATCATTTTCATCTTTGGGCGGGGAAATGTGCTCGGTTTATGAGTGGTTGTGAGCGGAGGGGGTGGCACAATGTAATTTCATTATTTCGTTTTTGGTGTGACATGACGTCAGAATGCATACCATCACTCCTGAACAAATACGTCAGGAGACGGCACTTTCACTCCTTGACTGACGGCAATTTGTCTTTTTTATCCTTGACTGACGCCAAACTACAAGTTTTTAGTGTCGAACACTCGGATCCAAACCCTTGACCGATGCTCGTTTCCCCTTCACTGACCGTCTCCTGACATCTGTACCGGCACCCAGGGTATTGTGCCGAGGGTATACCCTTACCCGGGGTATTGTGCCAAAGGTCTTACAGAACTTACAGAAGTTCCGGGTACGGGTATGAAGGTCGTACAGAACTTACAGAAGTTCCGGGTAAGGGTATCAAACCCTTACAGAACTCACAGAAGTTCTCTGTAGGGTAATACCCGGGGTAAATACCCCGGGTATGGTTCTGTAGGTACCCTACAGAACATAACCTTGGAAATTTCCCCTGGTGGAAAAACAAAAAAGAGCCCTAGATCAGTCGCTCGTTAAACATGGGGTGCTTGTGAGATTGGGACTGGGTTGGTTCGGAGGGTTGATAACACGTACCAGGTAGAGCACACCAGAGGTCTAGGTGTGGGTATGACTACCGCGTCATGCTCCATTCTGATGGAAGCACGAATAATTTCAAGCTTCCGTTGGAGTCGTACAGCACGGAGATGAGGGCTCCGCTGTTGGGGCGTGGGTGGAGGTAGGGCAACAGGAGGGGGTGAGGAGGTCGGGGCGGGCGCTGACTCGGAATTTCCGCAACGCGAAGCTTGCAGCTTAGGTGGGGGCGAGCTGATCCGCCTAGTGAAAGTATATACTTGGTATACGTAGAGTGTATGACAGGCTTCATTGAGGGTCGGGTTTGTTGATTGGGGAGGTCAAGAGAGTACCCTCATATTCAAGGTATACAGCAGTGTGGTAGTACCGCACTCGTCAGTTGCGGATGACTTCTACAATGTCAACATGATACGTGGTTATCGCGGCATACCTGGTATATGAATAGGAAATAAGAAACACTGGAAAAACTACAATTTAAGTCGAGCAAAATAAACATGAGATAAGAAATGCCGTCAATGTTGCTGGTGTGGGCACACGAAATAAGACTTTGAGCCTGGAAGCCAAACTGACGTTTCTTAACACCGGCCCCCCACTGTATTGTAAGAATGGCGCTACCCTTATAATAGGATGCAGTGGGTACCCCGACTTAGGGGTGTGGTCCAGGTCAAAAATATCTTAACTAGCGTTCTGTCTTATTCACACCAGTGAGAAATATATAGGTTTAGTGTGAGCGGGTCCAGCCGATTCAGTCTCTCTTAACTGTACTATTCTATTAACGTACCCTCTCTTAAGTCGGAGTAAGCCGATACGCTAAGAACAGGCAAGCACGAGGTCAAAATTCCCGGGTCACCAAAAACTCTCCGCCTATTATTAGCGGTTTAATAACGTGTGATACAGTATCAACTATTCAATCGGTTGAACTCACAGCTGACGTATTTGTAATAATTTTATTTTGTATTTCTCTGTCTTTTGCTATCATGTACGGTTGTTTCCTTTTAGCTATTCCTCTTGATTTTTCTCTTTCACTCAGCTATGTTGCTAGGAGGGAGGGAGGGGTGGCTGTCGATGGCCGCGGGTTTTACCTAATCACCCGTATGGGTTGACCAAGAATACGTCTATTTCACAGTTTTTCGTTCAACGAAAACCGGCCGGATGAGCGCTCCCAGGTGTCCCATAAGGGTTGTCCAACCAGCAGCACAGAACGAGCGGCGTGATCGTTTTCGCGGCGCGTTAGGCTGGCATACGGCCTGCTGGCCGCCGCCTGCCTGTTTGTGGCCCTAAAACCTGAAACAAGGCCAGTAGGATATGCATACTTGCAGCAACTCAAAGGCGAAGTCGCTGAGTCAGCTGGTGGTAATGGAAGTACTAGTGTACTTCGCGAAGTGGGTACGAATCAGCTGTGGTTTTGCTGTTAGGAGAGACTCCCAAAACACTTCCGCGTGGAAGAATGAAAACCTACTACAGTAGTAACCATCTGAGAACGGTACTTTTTTTTTGTGGGTTCTGCCGATGGCTGTACTGAAAGAACCAAGGCGACAATTCACACGCCGGTTGTGTCCAACAATGCCCTGAGTGAAAATGAAAATTCGCGTTCGCGTCGATTTTTATATTTTTCAGTTTTGCTTAAGTTATAGCCTTGAAAGGCTATTCTTGGTAAGGATTGCAAATGGCCAATTTTCAACATATTTAATTTCGGCTGGCTCAGGAAACCATATAATAGACCCGATATTGAAAATGTGTTCCCGGAGGATTGTGGTTCAGTAAGGAATTAACCCGAAAACATGAACAATTTTCAGCGCCATCAAAAATGGATATTTTACTACAATACAACTTGTATGATGATCGTATAGCTTGTCACCACAATCCTCCGGGAACACATTTTCAATATCGGGTCTAGAATGTGGTTTCCTGATCCAGCCGAAAATAAATATTTTGAAAATTGACCATTTGAAATCCTTACCAAAAATAGCATTTCAACGCTATAACTAAAGCAAAACTGAAAAATATAAAAATCGACGCGAACGCGAATTTTCATTTTCACTCAGGGCATTGTTGGGCACAACCGGCGTGTGAATTGTCGCCTTGGTTCTTTCAGTACAGCCATCGGCAGAACCCACAAAAAAAAGTATCGTTCTCAGATGGTTACTACTGTACGTAATCTCCAGGTAAACCTTCCAGATTCCATCAAGCAGGACCTGTATAGCAAAGGAACATCCATCGGCAGAACCCACAAAAAAAAAGTACCGTTCTCAGATGGTTACTACGTCGCCTTGGTTCTTTCAGTAGAAACAAGCAGCATTTGATACCACACCACGACTTTGTACGGCACCTGTTACAAGAAGCCTCCTTTGCTATACAGGTCCTGCTTGATGGAATCTGGAAGGTTTTCCTGGAGATTACGTACAGTAGTAACCATCTGAGAACGATACTTTTTTTTGTGGGTTCTGCCGATGGCTGTACTGAAAGAACCAAGGCGACAATTCACACGCCGGTTGTGCCCAACAATGCCCTGAGTGAAAATGAAAATTCGCGTTCGCGTCGATTTTTATATTTTTCAGTTTTGCTTTAGTTATAGCGTTGAAATGCTATTTTTGGTAAGGATTTCAAATGGTCAATTTTCAAAATATTTATTTTCGGCTGGATCAGGAAACCACATTCTAGACCCGATATTGAAAATGTGTTCCCGGAGGATTGTGGTGACAAGCTATACGATCATCATACAAGTTGTATTGTAGTAAAATATCCATTTCTGATGGCGCTGAAAATTGTTCATGTTTTCGGGTTAATTCCTTACTGAACCACAATCCTCCGGGAACACATTTTCAATATCGGGTCTATTATATGGTTTCCTGAGCCAGCCGAAATTAAATATGTTGAAAATTGGCCATTTGCAATCCTTACCAAGAATAGCCTTTCAAGGCTATAACTTAAGCAAAACTGAAAAATATAAAAATCGACGCGAACGCGAATTTTCATTTTCACTCAGGGCATTGTTGGACACAACCGGCGTGTGAATTGTCGCCTTGGTTCTTTCAGTACAGCCATCGGCAGAACCCACAAAAAAAAAGTACCGTTCTCAGATGGTTACTACTGTAGTAGGTTTTCATTCTTCCACGCGGAAGTGTTTTGGGAGTCTCTCCTAACAGCAAAACCACAGCTGATTCGTACCCACTTCGCGAAGTACACTAGTACTTCCATTACCACCAGCTGACTCAGCGACTTCGCCTTTGAGTTGCTGCAAGTATGCATATCCTACTGGCCTTGTTTCAGGTTTTAGGGCCACAAACAGGCAGGCGGCGGCCAGCAGGCCGTATGCCAGCCTAACGCGCCGCGAAAACGATCACGCCGCTCGTTCTGTGCTGCTGGTTGGACAACCCTTATGGGACACCTGGGAGCGCTCATCCGGCCGGTTTTCGTTGAACGAAAAACTGTGAAATAGACGTATTCTTGGTCAACCCATACGGGTGATTAGGTAAAACCCGCGGCCATCGACAGCCACCCCTCCCTCCCTCCTAGCAACATAGCTGAGTGAAAGAGAAAAATCAAGAGGAATAGCTAAAAGGAAACAACCGTACATGATAGCAAAAGACAGAGAAATACAAAATAAAATTATTACAAATACGTCAGCTGTGAGTTCAACCGATTGAATAGTTGATACTGTATCACACGTTATTAAACCGCTAATAATAGGCGGAGAGTTTTTGGTGACCCGGGAATTTTGACCTCGTGCTTGCCTGTTCTTAGCGTATCGGCTTACTCCGACTTAAGAGAGGGTACGTTAATAGAATAGTACAGTTAAGAGAGACTG
This sequence comes from Saccharina japonica, assembly GCA_008828725.1. Taxonomy (NCBI): domain Eukaryota; class Phaeophyceae; order Laminariales; family Laminariaceae; genus Saccharina; species Saccharina japonica. Next base: position 235,046 of record MEHQ01003992.1, read on the forward strand.
AATCGGCTGGACCCGCTCACACTAAACCTATATATTTCTCACTGGTGTGAATAAGACAGAACGCTAGTTAAGATATTTTTGACCTGGACCACACCCCTAAGTCGGGGTACCCACTGCATCCTATTATAAGGGTAGCGCCATTCTTACAATACAGTGGGGGCCCGGTGTTAAGAAACGTCAGTTTGGCTTCCAGGCTCAAAGTCTTATTTCGTGTGCCCACACCAGCAACATTGACGGCATTTCTTATCTCATGTTTATTTTGCTCGACTTAAATTGTAGTTTTTCCAGTGTTTCTTATTTCCTATTCATATACCAGGTATGCCGCGATAACCACGTATCATGTTGACATTGTAGAAGTCATCCGCAACTGACGAGTGCGGTACTACCACACTGCTGTATTACCTTGAATATGAGGGTACTCTCTTGACCTCCCCAATCAACAAACCCGACCCTCAATGAAGCCTGTCATACACTCTACGTATACCAAGTATATACTTTCACTAGGCGGATCAGCTCGCCCCCACCTAAGCTGCAAGCTTCGCGTTGCGGAAATTCCGAGTCAGCGCCTGCCCCGACCTCCTCACCCCCTCCTGTTGCCCTACCTCCACCCACGCCCCAACAGCGGAGCCCTCATCTCCGTGCTGTACGACTCCAACGGAAGCTTGAAATTATTCGTGCTTCCATCAGAATGGAGCATGACGCGGTAGTCATACCCACACCTAGACCTCTGGTGTGCTCTACCTGGTACGTGTTATCAACCCTCCGAACCAACCCAGTCCCAATCTCACAAGCACCCCATGTTTAACGAGCGACTGATCTAGGGCTCTTTTTTGTTTTTCCACCAGGGGAAATTTCCAAGGTTATGTTCTGTAGGGTACCTACAGAACCATACCCGGGGTATTTACCCCGGGTATTACCCTACAGAGAACTTCTGTGAGTTCTGTAAGGGTTTGATACCCTTACCCGGAACTTCTGTAAGTTCTGTACGACCTTCATACCCGTACCCGGAACTTCTGTAAGTTCTGTAAGACCTTTGGCACAATACCCCGGGTAAGGGTATACCCTCGGCACAATACCCTGGGTGCCGGTACAGATGTCAGGAGACGGTCAGTGAAGGGGAAACGAGCATCGGTCAAGGGTTTGGATCCGAGTGTTCGACACTAAAAACTTGTAGTTTGGCGTCAGTCAAGGATAAAAAAGACAAATTGCCGTCAGTCAAGGAGTGAAAGTGCCGTCTCCTGACGTATTTGTTCAGGAGTGATGGTATGCATTCTGACGTCATGTCACACCAAAAACGAAATAATGAAATTACATTGTGCCACCCCCTCCGCTCACAACCACTCATAAACCGAGCACATTTCCCCGCCCAAAGATGAAAATGATACGTTCTATAAATAATATTGATATTAGACTGTGTAACAGGTGCGTATGATATTACATACTATATATTATCCGTATAATATGTATTATACGTATTGTACGTATCGTAATCGTACGTTCACGTCGTACGTACACATCGCATTATACGCATCGTAATACCTACCGAAACGACAATCAATGCAGTTTCTTATATAGCATTTTTCTCATTTCGTTGCACGGTTTGATCTGTCGTTCATACAGGCAATTTTTTTTTTTCTCACAATCCCAGCCTCCGTTTCTCAACACAATATTTATTAAATCCGGGCCCCCATTGTACAGTTGTAGAAAATTCAAAACCAATTTTATCGGTTGTCTCGTTTTACATCAGAATATTCCTACGTTCAATGTATTGACTTACAGCTGTGGTACGCCTCTGGGTTTCACGGCCTATGTTATCGCTACGAAAAACTCAATGTGTTTGTGTCCTTCACAGTAAACCTCCCTTTACCCGTCGACATCCAGCAAACCCAGTTTCCGTGCCGATTCTTCATCCTAAAAAAGTATCAGTTCTGTGGTCACAAAACTACGACACAGAGATACTACGCTCGGGGCAGTAAGTAGAGTAGACAATGCACTGCTGTATACGACAGGCAAGACCTACCCAGCTAGCAATCCAGGTGCATGGAGGAGAAAAAACAGGGAAAAAGAAGAAAACAAGCGAAACAGGAAAAATAATAACAAATAACAAATAAACATAATAATAAAGCAAAAGAACAATCGAACAACCACATAAATACTGTAAATGTGATCAACCGTATGATGCACATAGGTTCCGATTTATGGGCGATCTCACAACCGCTCTATAGCCCCTGCACACATACTGCTGTAGTGTGTGTTGTGTGTTCTTCACATTAAACTTTCCTTTCTACCCGTCGACGTACAGTAGTACTCTGTAGTAGTACAACTCGGGATGGTCCTGCTGGCTACGCAGCAGACACAGATAGTTGTTGTTGCTACAGTGCTGCAGCTATTTAGAGCAGGTCATGTGTGGCTGGGACCTATGGGTGAGACAACCAAATCACCCAAAATTGGCTGGGACAGACCCTTCGTATTATCTCGTGGTTTCTTGAGCTTCGTCGCTTCTGCAGCAGCAGCAGTCGCAGCGCGCGAGTCGAGAAGGTGAGATACTTGTCGCGAAAACAATTGAGGCGGAACGTATCGGACACGGCACGGAGCAGCAGCCAGCGCGTGCAACGGGAGTGGAAACGTCGTTATAGCCCGCTCCAAAGGCAGGTATGTTGTAACTTATAGGAGTATGTTGTTCATCACGTGTGCATCCCGTTGTTCATCGCCGGCGTCTCCGTTGGAATGGCAGGTGAATCTAGTCTCTGTTTAGTCAAGGTGTGGGTTCTAGCCCCCCCGAGTGCTTACTCGCATACAGTATACTCGTAGGAACTTTACCTTTTTCTCGCAAAACATATCTTGATTCGTGGAAAGCACGAGAGCGTGAGTTAGCACTATCCGATGAAAGTCGACGAGTGTTGGGAATGCTGAACCCTCTGCGCGATGATAATAAAGGCGCAAGCCTGTAGTGTGTGTATGCCTCACATTAACCTTGGAAGGAGGGAGAAGAGCCTGCATTGTGACCCCGGATCTGAGCTACGACTTAAGGAAATAGTACTACGGGGGACCATAGTAAATAGGACCTACGGTACATATAAAAACCTATATAATACCTTTTTTTACTAAACCTATTTGGTTCTGTTTACTATGGTCCCCCGTAATAGTGCGGAGGGAGAGAGACAGAAGTGCGAAGATAAAAACTGGGATGGAAAAACAAAAGGAATAAAGCCCGCTCGAATGAGATCGCGAGCGTTCGGAGATAATAATNCATTCGAGCGGGCTTTATTCCTTTTGTTTTTCCATCCCAGTTTTTATCTTCGCACTTCTGTCTCTCTCCCTCCGCACTATTACGGGGGACCATAGTAAACAGAACCAAATAGGTTTAGTAAAAAAAGGTATTATATAGGTTTTTATATGTACCGTAGGTCCTATTTACTATGGTCCCCCGTAGTACTATTTCCTTAAGTCGTAGCTCAGATCCGGGGTCACAATGCAGGCTCTTCTCCCTCCTTCCAAGGTTAATGTGAGGCATACACACACTACAGGCTTGCGCCTTTATTATCATCGCGCAGAGGGTTCAGCATTCCCAACACTCGTCGACTTTCATCGGATAGTGCTAACTCACGCTCTCGTGCTTTCCACGAATCAAGATATGTTTTGCGAGAAAAAGGTAAAGTTCCTACGAGTATACTGTATGCGAGTAAGCACTCGGGGGGGCTAGAACCCACAACCTTGACTAAACAGAGACTAGATTCACCTGCCATTCCAACGGAGACGCCGGCGATGAACAACGGGATGCACACGTGATGAACAACATACTCCTATAAGTTACAACATACCTGCCTTTGGAGCGGGCTATAACGACGTTTCCACTCCCGTTGCACGCGCTGGCTGCTGCTCCGTGCCGTGTCCGATACGTTCCGCCTCAATTGTTTTCGCGACAAGTATCTCACCTTCTCGACTCGCGCGCTGCGACTGCTGCTGCTGCAGAAGCGACGAAGCTCAAGAAACCACGAGATAATACGAAGGGTCTGTCCCAGCCAATTTTGGGTGATTTGGTTGTCATCACCCATAGGTCCCAGCCACACATGACCTGCTCTAAATAGCTGCAGCACTGTAGCAACAACAACTATCTGTGTCTGCTGCGTAGCCAGCAGGACCATCCCGAGTTGTACTACTACAGAGTACTACTGTACGTCGACGGGTAGAAAGGAAAGTTTAATGTGAAGAACACACAACACACACTACAGCAGTATGTGTGCAGGGCTACAGAGCGGTTGTGAGATCGCCCATAAATCGGAACGATGTGCATCATACGGTTGATCACATTTACAGTATTTATGTGGTTGTTCGATTGTTCTTTTGCTTTATTATTATGTTTATTTGTTATTTGTTATTATTTTTCCTGTTTCGCTTGTTTTCTTCTTTTTCCCTGTTTTTTCTCCTCCATGCACCTGGATTGCTAGCTGGGTAGGTCTTGCCTGTCGTATACAGCACTGCATTGTCTACTCTGCTTACTGCCCTGAGCGTAGTATCTCTGTGTCGTAGTTTTGTGACCACAGAACTGATAMTTTTTTAGGATGAAGAATCGGCACGGAAACTGGGTTTGCTGGATGTCGACGGGTAAAGGGAGGTTTACTGTGAAGGACACAAACACATTGAGTTTTTCGTAGCGATAACATAGGCCGTGAAACCCAGAGGCGTACCACAGCTGTAAGTCAATACCGTAGGAATATTCTGATGTAAAACGAGACAACCGATAAAATTGGTTTTGAATTTTCTACAACTGTACAATGGGGGCCCGGATTTAATAAATATTGTGTTGAGAAACGGAGGCTGGGATTGTGAGAAAAAAAAGAAATTGCCTGTATGAACGACAGATCAAACCGTGCAACGAAGTGAGAAAAATGCTATATAAGAAACTGCATTGATTGTCGTTTCATCTAATTTAAGAAACGAGGTCTCTCCGGAGCGTGGTACGGAATAAGAAACGCCAAACGTTAAAACCCTCCAGCCGTGCTATTAATACGAGTACCGTGTGTGTGTTCTTCACATTAAACCTTCCTTTCTACCCGTCGACACCCAGCACACCCAGTGTCCGTGCCGATTCATCATCCTAAAAAGGTACCAGTTATGTGGTCACAAAACTACGACACAGAGGTACTACGCTCAGTGCATAAAGAAAAGTGAACCAAGTAATAAAGTCTCATCACAGCCGACATATTCGTTTGTCTTCATTTGTTTTTTTTCCCCAACAGTTTTTTGTTTGACAGTTTCATCACAAGTCACAAATGAAATTTCCCCTGGTGGAAAAACAAAAAAGAGCCCTAGATCAGTCGCTCGTTAAACATGGGGTGCTTGTGAGATTGGGACTGGGTTGGTTCGGAGGGTTGATAACACGTACCAGGTAGAGCACACCAGAGGTCTAGGTGTGGGTATGACTACCGCGTCATCCTCCATTCTGATGGAAGCACGAACAATTTCAAGCTTCCGTTGGAGTCGTACAGCACGGAGATGAGGGCTCCGCTGTTGGGGCGTGGGTGGAGGTAGGGCAACAGGAGGGGGTGAGGAGGTCGGGGCAGGCGCTGACTCGGAATTTCCGCAACGCGAAGCTTGCAGCTTAGGTGGGGGCGAGCTGATCCGCCTAGTGAAAGTATATACTTGGTATACGTAGAGTGTATGACAGGCTTCATTGAGGGTCGGGTTTGTTGATTGGGGAGGTCAAGAGAGTACCCTCATATTCAAGGTATTACAGCAGTGTGGTAGTACCGCACTCGTCAGTTGCGGATGACTTCTACAATGTCAACATGATACGTGGTTATCGCGGCATACCTGGTATATGAATAGGAAATAAGAAACACTGGAAAAACTACAATTTAAGTCGAGCAAAATAAACATGAGATAAGAAATGCCGTCAATGTTGCTGGTGTGGGCACACGAAATAAGACTTTGAGCCTGGAAGCCAAACTGACGTTTCTTAACACCGGGCCCCCACTGTATTGTAAGAATGGCGCTACCCTTATAATAGGATGCAGTGGGTACCCCGACTTAGGGGTGTGGTCCAGGTCAAAAATATCTTAACTAGCGTTCTGTCTTATTCACACCAGTGAGAAATATATAGGTTTAGTGTGAGCGGGTCCAGCCGATTCAGTCTCTCTTAACTGTACTATTCTATTAACGTACCCTCTCTTAAGTCGGAGTAAGCCGATACGCTAAGAACAGGCAAGCACGAGGTCAAAATTCCCGGGTCACCAAAAACTCTCCGCCTATTATTAGCGGTTTAATAACGTGTGATACAGTATCAACTATTCAATCGGTTGAACTCACAGCTGACGTATTTGTAATAATTTTATTTTGTATTTCTCTGTCTTTTGCTATCATGTACGGTTGTTTCCTTTTAGCTATTCCTCTTGATTTTTCTCTTTCACTCAGCTATGTTGCTAGGAGGGAGGGAGGGGTGGCTGTCGATGGCCGCGGGTTTTACCTAATCACCCGTATGGGTTGACCAAGAATACGTCTATTTCACAGTTTTTCGTTCAACGAAAACCGGCCGGATGAGCGCTCCCAGGTGTCCCATAAGGGTTGTCCAACCAGCAGCACAGAACGAGCGGCGTGATCGTTTTCGCGGCGCGTTAGGCTGGCATACGGCCTGCTGGCCGCCGCCTGCCTGTTTGTGGCCCTAAAACCTGAAACAAGGCCAGTAGGATATGCATACTTGCAGCAACTCAAAGGCGAAGTCGCTGAGTCAGCTGGTGGTAATGGAAGTACTAGTGTACTTCGCGAAGTGGGTACGAATCAGCTGTGGTTTTGCTGTTAGGAGAGACTCCCAAAACACTTCCGCGTGGAAGAATGAAAACCTACTACAGTAGTAACCATCTGAGAACGGTACTTTTTTTTTGTGGGTTCTGCCGATGGCTGTACTGAAAGAACCAAGGCGACAATTCACACGCCGGTTGTGTCCAACAATGCCCTGAGTGAAAATGAAAATTCGCGTTCGCGTCGATTTTTATATTTTTCAGTTTTGCTTAAGTTATAGCCTTGAAAGGCTATTCTTGGTAAGGATTGCAAATGGCCAATTTTCAACATATTTAATTTCGGCTGGCTCAGGAAACCATATAATAGACCCGATATTGAAAATGTGTTCCCGGAGGATTGTGGTTCAGTAAGGAATTAACCCGAAAACATGAACAATTTTCAGCGCCATCAGAAATGGATATTTTACTACAATACAACTTGTATGATGATCGTATAGCTTGTCACCACAATCCTCCGGGAACACATTTTCAATATCGGGTCTAGAATGTGGTTTCCTGATCCAGCCGAAAATAAATATTTTGAAAATTGACCATTTGAAATCCTTACCAAAAATAGCATTTCAACGCTATAACTAAAGCAAAACTGAAAAATATAAAAATCGACGCGAACGCGAATTTTCATTTTCACTCAGGGCATTGTTGGGCACAACCGGCGTGTGAATTGTCGCCTTGGTTCTTTCAGTACAGCCATCGGCAGAACCCACAAAAAAAAGTATCGTTCTCAGATGGTTACTACTGTACGTAATCTCCAGGTAAACCTTCCAGATTCCATCAAGCAGGACCTGTATAGCAAAGGAGGCTTCTTGTAACAGGTGCCGTACAAAGTCGTGGTGTGGTATCAAATGCTGCTTGTTTCATGTCTGGCGATACGAGTACTCAGCGGCCTACGAGTACGTCTTGTCGCCTTCGGGTACTGCAGCGCTATACCTGACACCTGCCGTACCTCGCATCACAATAAAACAACTACTCCTGCTCTACGTGAGCCGTATGTAACGAACGACAGATTTCCACGACTGCCCCCGCCTCGCGTGCTTCGCACGGGCACATGAGCCTATTGGGCGTTAACCCCTCTCGTCCTGACTGTACACATATATATGCATGTACCCGTGTGTGAAGGGGGGGTGCTGCGCTACAGCTGTACTGCTGTAACAAAATGCGGCTTTACGAGAGAGGTACCAGTACACAGGAAACCTATAAAGCAACGGGAAATATGGTTCAGGCTGTATTTCTTATTCGAGAGAGGTTGCTTCCTACGTATGAGTCATTCCACGGTAGGGGTGCAGCAGAATTTCCTGAGCTCCTCACATTAGGAGCTCAATATCTCACCCGAAACATGACCTCGGAAACCTTCGTTCCCTCAACCCGACCAAACCTCCCAAATGCCTCAGTCCAAACCCAAATAAACCAGTAAAATGACAAGAGTATCCCGTGGTGACTCACGTGAGGAGCACAACCGGCCAGAAAATATTGAGCCTATAAGTTGTACCCCTACCGTGGGATTGCTCGTATACCAGGTATGTAACTTCAAGAGAACAAGCGGTACGGCGACGGCTCCGCCCCTGGCGCTAGGTCTGTGTTTCCCATAGTCCAGTCAGTGTTTAGTACCCGTGGTATGGTAGTACAGCCGTATGATGCGTAGTACAAAATATGAGGACCATCGTGCGGGTCTGTATCGACCCGGGGCACGTCCGTTTCTGTCCCCGGATTGTTGCAGTTGTAGGTGTATTATATTGTTTCTGATCCGTGGGTGGTGACTTATCATCGCCGGGTGCAGCAGGAACTCGACCATAAGCCCCCCAGCCAAACCAACACAACCAGCCAGTGGTGGGTCGGATACGGCATCATGCGTTTCGTGTATATATGGAGTCGGGACTCTCAGCAGTGTCTTGTGAAGCGTTGTGTCGCTGTGCGTGCTGACTCTGCGGCTGCTGGGTTGTGTTCCAAATATAGCACTGCTTGTGCAGTGGGGCGGTTTAAAGAAACTACAGTAGTATTAAATGGTTGAAGTCAGGGTAACCTGGCTGGACGACGTTCCCGAAAATAGTTGGCAACTTCTCACTGAAAATTATGATTATCTCTACAGAGTGAATGGCTCTTCTCGCTAAGGTAGTAGCACTTTGCCGCTCCGGATGTCCTCCCCGCTGGAACCACATGTACATGCCAATGAGAGTTCGGCGTGACGCGATATGCATTTTATTGCTGCTGTGATCGGTACCTATCTTGCAAACTGGAGCGGAACATGCAGGTACGTATTTGTTCACCACCTTTGATTGAAGAAGCATTGACCGTCCAAGTGGCTGAGCGATGTGTGTGGTTTTGTTTCGCCGTAAGTGGAATGTGTGTTTTCCGCTGTTGCTACTGCTGAAGCTGCTACTACCTGTTGTTGTTGCTGGTGGTGCTAAGGCTGATGCTGGTGCTGCTGGTGCTGCTATGCTGCCGATCGCTGTACGATGAGTCATGCCGAATGCATGTCGTGGTGTAATCCCTCCGAATTGTATTGTTTCAATCACCCAATGGGCTGTCTGTTTGTCAACCTGAAATATAACGCCAGAAGCACCGACTCGAGGAACGGCTTGCCATTGTCGGCAGCTCAGAGTACGTCTGGCTCGACGGCTGGCCGCAAGCGTTATCCCCTTGCATCTTTATCCCATGCATCGCAATGTCCTTAGCGGCTGTCGGCAATGCTTAGCACGCGACGGCCAGGACTCGGTGCGACGTGTGACGCAGTTTTCCGCTTATTGTGTCCTGCAATATATCTACCGATGCAGCGGCGTGGGACTGACACGCTCTGGATCTCGAGACTCGCGCGACCATGGCAACATTACTCATAGTGTGATTTGATGCACTAATCTGAACGGAAATATAAGGACCATTGGCGAATAAATGTATAGTCGAAATTCCCCTTTATACTGCCGTTTATATTCACTGTTCTTGGGATTTTGTCAACTCTCAGCACTTGATGGTCAAGACTCGGGGAGCACGAGACCTGGTGTTCCACTCGTTAATGCACCCAGCCTCCCTATCCATGCAACAAGGTTGGGCTGAAGCACTCTGGATAACGAGACAATGATTCCAGACAGACAGGCTAACAGTTAAAAACATTATAATGGTACCCCTAACCAGGGCATTAATAAGTTGTTGCGCTGTTGCGCTGGCGCAACATTTGCTCAAAATAACAGTTTCGCGCAACAGTCGCCGCGAGGCTTGTTGCGCGCAGCGCAACACGCGTTTTTGGGCGCGCAACATGCGAAACAATTTGTTGCGCGTTTTGTTCTCGCCGGAGGCGAGAATAGTTTTCGGGGGTCTTTTTTTCATGATAATTAGTCGTGATTGAAGATCTTTTAGGCCCCTTGTCTTATTTGCCATAGCCGGAAACAAAAATCAGTCACCTTTTACTATTCACCGTAGCCATAAATAAAGCAAACGGCTTTTTACTTAGTTTTGCGGCGTACATTCGCGCATTGATCGCAATTTGGGGGGGCCCTCCCGCGGGGGGCCTCCGGGGGCCCTCCCGGGAAACCCTCCGGGGGGCTTTGCAGGGGGCTTGCACGCCTAGGGCACGCAACACGCGCCGCAGGCGTGTTGTGCTGGGCGCAACACCCCTTGAGTCGCCTGTTGCGCTGCGCGCAACAGAGGCCGAACCACTGATTAATGCCCTGCCCCGAACTATGCCAGAGCGGGACCGGTATAGCGGACAAAAACCAAAAATACCGAACAATAACTGGGCCACGATGCACACCCTTTGACGCATTCCACTGATCAGGGAAATTGACAGACGAACTCAAGCACGTACCAACCGACCCACCCGCACCCACCCACCCATACCCACCCACACGCCCACGTACGCACCAACCGATCAACACACGCGCCAACAGATCCACCCGCCCGCTACAACAGCGGTGTGAAATCTGTATACAGCAGTACAGTACGTACAGCAGTAGTGTTACTACACTAGTACTGTAGTAGTGGTATATAACCCATCGACAGCAGCAACAGCAGCAGGAGCAGTTCAGAAAAGTAAGCACGTAAAACGGACAAGTACAAAACGCCGGCATCGATGCGGAGCCCTTGTTCAGCACGTACATACAGCTGTGGCCCCTTTTGTTCGGTTTTCCATGCCATGTTTGTACGTCTCGGCTTTTGGTCTCGAAATTAGTGCAAAAACGGCTAACTCGCGGAGATATGGGTCGATTTGGATTTGGACCGAAGTTCCGGAGATCCATATTTTTAATTTTTGGGGACTCTTTGAAAAATTGTATGGATTTTAGTATGGACTAAAAATGCCGTGAAGTTAGTGTTAAACAAACATATCTTGAAATTAGTGCAGATAATTTTACTTTATTTTGGTCTTGGGGTTAGACCCCGCGCGGGAAAGCCCTCCGAATATGCTGTGAACCGCGGATCCGTCGTGTTCCAGGGGACGGAGCGAACAGTCCGGCAAGGCCGTCTTCCCTTAACCCCCGCTGGCCGAATTCGGCGATGGCGCCCGTTCTGTCACCGGGGTCGCCGAGGGCTGACTCGTAGAGCAGCGGGGGGCCAGGTGCAGCGCCGATCGGGGTCGGGTGATGCACGGTTGGGCCGGTTTCCCGCGCGGCATACGGAAACAGGTACAGTCGAGAATATCACAGACGTCACCACCATCACTACTGAGGCGTATTATATACTAAGGGTAGATGACTCCCGAGTTTGTTATTTTCCTGTACAGCTCAGCCTGGGGCCTGTTTCTTATAGTAGGTGTCCTGTACCGTATCCGTTGATGCGTAACAATCTGTGCTGCTACCGTGAACCGGTCGCAACCTGCCCAGTAGTCCTAATCGCAAGTGTGTATTGCCTTGGCCGCATGGGCTCTCTCTTTACTGCTGTACCCAAGCTGTACCAGCAACCGTGATCTGCATAGTAATGCGCCACAGACAGAGTATACGAGTCGTGTTCCGATCGTACCAGTAACTACATTTGACTGGTCTGTAATCGTCTTTACAGCTTTGTGGAGGAGGGGATGGGGGTACTGCTGGTACTGTTGATATTGACGGTACTTCTTGCACTGAAGATGTGACATCTTCTGGCCGTGCTTTTCTCTACAACCCCGCTGCCCTTGCACGCTAGTCCTTACCTGATATGCAACACTAGGAGACGCGCTGGCGTCACAAGGGAAATCGCACGTGGTGGTAGGTTTGCGCTCCTGAAATGGCCCTCAATCATCGTACGAACACATTGCATTGTAGACGAAAGCGACGGCCGTAACACGCCGGCAAACGACCACAGGTAGGGGGGGTCTACTCATGCCGTGCGCCGCGGTAGTCGTATGACCATAGACCCTCGCATCCCCTACAATGCTGGGACGGACCACTCTGGGTTTTCACCAACCAGACAGGCATTCCTTGCACCAAGCATGGAGCGCCATGAGGTATTGGGCGAGTCGAGTGGAGCGTGAGCCGCATCCTGGTAAAACCGCGTGTGAGACGGACTTGGACATGGACGACAGCGCGAAAAGAATTGGTTTAATTTCTGGTGTGGCCACTTCCAGAGATAACAATGGGTATTTTTTATATCTGCCTCGTGGATGCCTTACGATATACACACTAGGTGATGCGATCATTCTTGTTGTGCGGACTTGACGATCTTAAGGTGCCCCTTCGGTCATGATGAATCAAGAGTACTCGAGTGTTGGAAAAATATATATATTTTTTTTTTTCGTACAGCATCAATACTATTTCTGGTAAAATAACACCATATCAGTACTCCCTACGGAGAACGGCATTTCTCCAGTTCTAATGCTCAAATTTTTGCCCAATGAATAGTTTCAACGAGCCTTGTGGTCAACATTTGTGTCTGGGGAGGTATATCGACCAGACGCCTTGTTCGTCACGAAACGTGCCTCTTACTCGAAAACGACTCGCCATACCCCTGGTACCCAAGACAAATTTGAGAAATTGCAGTTTCTCCGGCTGCTGATACTGGTGTAACTCAGATTTCCGACGAGGACGCCAAGCACTAGTAGGTGACCGTACCTGGGCGTCTAGTTCGACCGCTCGTGGCGTCCTACGTGGCCACAGCAGAGTGTAGATACCAAACTGGAGCTCCGAAACGATCAAAATCTTGCTGCGGAGCACTTTCGTTTCGTGATGCCAGCACAGCCATGCTTGCCCTCCCTTGCAGATACAAGGGTCCCAATACCTCCAAGAGGCTATCAGGAACAAGTTATACGTTTGTTCGTCGAAGGTCTGAGCATTAGAACTGGAGCTATGCCGTTTTCCGTAAGGAGTACTGATATGGTGTTGATATACCATAAATAGTATCGCTGCTGTAAATAAACGAAAAATATTTATATTTTCAGCTTTCAAGTACTCTTGTTTCATCATGACCGAAGGGGCCCCCAAACCCCGGGCAAATGATCTAACAAGACCACCAGCCTTGGTGACCGCCAAAACAACAAACAAAAAACAAACCGTACACTGGTTTTCTAGTTCACGCAGTGAGATGAGTATTTTACAGCGTCGTTCATAACCGACGCCCACCTACCCTATCAATATATTATATATTTGTGGGGGCACAATGGGCGTATCTTGCTGAGGGGGAGGAACACCGATGGCGGACGACTCCAGACTAAATACTTTGACAACCATGTAAGAGAGCCGGCGATAGGCAATGGCACGCCCGTGAGGGTTGCGTGGGCAACCGCAGGCCAGGGTCCATATCCATAACACCGTGCTGTGGCGAAAACCCAGTGGCACCAATTATCTTCTCGGGAGGGGGGGGTAGGCCGCTACAACTGCCCCGGTCGTCGAGTATGCTAAGCAGGACGAATATTGGAAGCATGGAATTAGTTCCGGAGTCCGACTCATTTCTGGGCGAAAAATCAATGGCGTCGTAGCTCTCTGTGCCGACGCCACAACAGCCGTCGCGAGTGCGACGCGGGGGGGGCAGGGAGGCGACCATCGCCAACGATCACGGAGAGCAAGAACACAAGGTTGACGGCATGAAGGCCGGAGCTTTCAGCGAGGAGGGTAACGAGGAACTACCGATTCCTATGGGTAACGTTGGTATCAGGATTTCGTTCCATCGACCCACATTTAGGCAAGTTGTATTCAGCTCTGTAGCTGAAGAGCAGCATTGAGTGAGGGTGTGGGGTGCACGCCGCCCCCCTACGTCTTCATGACAGCTAATGCTGCAATACCGCTCTTTGGGTTTCACACCTACGCCGTTTCCTTTTTTCCTGCAATGTTGCAACATTGTTGTACGGTAGCATAAGACCGTGCGTTGAAGCGTGCTGGTCTGTGGTATACTTGCTCCTTCAATTAGTTTGGTGTCAACTTTTATATTTGCCCTCTTCCCTCCGCGGCTCCAGTGAATGGGTGTGGTCGTGTGTGCTCCTCGGCGTTTCCCATACGATGCGGCGCCTGAGCAAGCGGAACCCCAAAACCCACGGCGCATGTCATCTATGTTTTTGTATGATTGGGAGATGCATTTTAATGGAGTAGAACCGAAGAAGTTAGAGGCAGCGGAGTAGGCCCTCGTCCACATACGCACCCAAGGTAAGCTTCATCAGTGCGCTATGTGAAACCCACGCAAGGTGTGAGACTTGATCACATTTGATTCCGTTGGGTGTCGTGTTCCCGAATGAACGTACGGCTAGATTTCTCCTAAAGTGAGTTGTCACTGTTGGGCCCAACCCTCTGCTTATTTGACATGTTCGTGTTCGTCGCCATCACTTGCAGGATGATCCGCACCACAAGCTGTCATATTAACCTAGAATAGCATCGGCGGCCCATGTGGTGGATACATCTGTTCAAAAACCGGGCATTCGTTGCTGAGGGAGAAAACAAGGGAGGCTGCAGAGCCAAGTTTAAATCAAGGCTGAAAGAAGACGGATCGCGATGGCCTGCCAGTATATTTCCGGGCGAACGAGTGTTCTGGGGCTGGTCTTCTAAATTATCAGCGTGCTTGCAGTACGAATGGTTTAGAAGTATCTCACCCCAAACTCGGCCACAATATTTCTTTGAGCGTCCCCTGATACACACTTGACACACGACAAGTATGTGATAAATGAAAATTTATACTATGCCCGTATATCGCGCAGCTCCGCAATTCAAGGGCCCGACAGTCACTATTGTTGGTCCGTGTATTACCTGTATCTGCACCATGTTCTGGATGATTGGAAACTACCGTGATAAATAGTCCCTGTTCGGTAGCACATAAGTACGTGCAGCCTGTATGCCTACTTCAAAGTATAATAACACCACTCTTAGTTTTATGTGGTTTTAGACGAAAGCGAAGAGTAACACGGCTCATCGATGGGGAAGTATAAAAGCCCCCGACCAAGCACCGATGAGGATAGGCCAGGGTCGGGGAACACAATAAACCGCAAGGCGCAACTTATCGCATGTCGTTCTTACTTCCGGGCTAGTGTAAGATAGATGTGAACATCTCTTGTGGGATCGTCTCCCTCTGGTATGGACACACTTTTGTCGGAATGAGGAAGTATTTAGTCCATAAAGGGGTGCGTACATACTTTGACCCTTCTTAGTCGGCTATCTGCGAGCACGAGAGGGTTATAGTTTAGAACCAACCTCTCTTCGTCTGGTAGATAGCTCGTCACGTACCCTGTCGGCCGGCCTCGAAATAGAGAGATTAACTTATGCGGATTAGCCGGGTGTAACTCAACAGCACCACCACACTTCCCATGCCGACATATCACCGTTAAGTGTTATAAACGGCTTACCCAATGGATGGTGGAATCACAATCAGAAGTGGGTAACGTTGTGGGCGCCGGGGCATTATAATCACGCAAGTCGCACTCAAACACTCAAGGTAATTCATTCATATTACACGGACGAGGCGTGGCAGTGTGCATATAAACCCACTTGTAGACACTTATCACGACCAGCCTTTCTGGTATCAATTGTGACGTCCACAGCATGTAGGTCACTATTACAGGAAGACGATCAGGTCATTCAGATAACGTAGACAATCCCTCTGGAGCAGTGCAGAATGTATAGATCGTGCCCATCCGCGACACCTATATGAACTAAAGGGTTAAGTGTCATTATACTGTGTAACACCTGTCTACGATGACCATGACCAACCTCTGTGTCTTCACCTGCCACGCCCACACCTCGGACCCTTCCGAGTATATCTTGATTGCAGTGAAGTTGTTTTCGAACCAATCAAAACGGGTGGACGATGACCCTGATACGCCGGCAATGGCGCCAACGAAATCTCCGCTTGAATACCCTGCAATTACGACCGACCCATCTTCTGCCATGGAGACTGCGGTCGCCCAGTCGAACAGGATTGTTTCTCCCTGAGGGAAAAATGAAGGCAGCAAATTAATTGGATGAGAGGATCGGAAGATTGTTCCGTCCTAGTTGACACGCAATCTGCGCACGATAGCGGGGAACTAATAGCCAATCCCTGAGATCGATGTGGCCACACCATCGAGCTCAGCGTCGTGTGACTGTACCACCGATTCATCGGAACAAATGTGTTCACCGATTGGACCGTCTCAATTCGGGTAAAGACTCGAAACACTCTCCCCCCCCTTGAACGTTTGGTGTCGTTCGAAGTGGTATATCCTCTGGCTGTTTAGTTGTGTGCTTATGCATGTTTAGTTCAAGCTCCGGGGACATAAGTAAATCTTGTGGAATTAACATAAGCTGTGATGGAAATATTATTGATTGGTGTGTCCACTTCGCCTCGCATTGTAGCTACTGGTAAACGGGGAACCTGCCTTTTATCCCAAGGTCCCACAGGAGCACTTGCTAACGCTAAGTGAGTGATAGTAGAACGTCGATAGATGCCGTTAGTATTCAACGCATTGCGCGGCATGTTGATATGGCGCCGGATACCATATGGGCGTTGCAGTTGCCCCACGTCCTTACACGGCTGCTGAACACGAGCAACGGGGTATACCATTTGCGCCCACGATGAACAAACTACCCTCCTACTTACTGGTGACTAATCGAGGCTCACTTGTTGGAGAAGTTCAAAACCACGGATAGGATCCTGTAACATTATAATAGGAGGGCGCGACGTAAACATATTGAAAATAGTCTAGTACCTCTGGTTTGTCCCGAAATATGCGTGGCTTTAGCATTGCGCAGAGTAGGCGTTTCTTGTTGAGGGTGAAATATGATACGTGGTTGATACGACAAGCAGTAGAATGCTTTTACGGGGAAAAAGGGTTGTTCATCATCGACAAGACCTGTATGCGGCTTCTCAGCCTTTCAATTATCGTAATACCATGCGACGGCGACCGGTAAAACAATATATGGTGAAAGGTGCGATATTTGTCAGTTAATGTTCGAAGTCAACGCCCCCCGGATGTCGTGCTTTCGCGCCGCTGGTTTGGATATGTACGCGGTTGAGACAGCGCTATGTGTCTCGCTTTCGCGCGTGTAAAGCAATGTTTCGGTTTTTGTTGCTGGTACCATATTTCCCACTGAGGAAGTATTTACACCAATACCACTGATACACGCGGTCAAATCTAAGTTGCAACAGCTTTCTTGGAGTAGGTGATCAATTCAACAGAGTAAGTGGTACTTTAATGACTGTTATGTTCACCAGTTTTCGAAACAAATGGGAATGCCGGTTTAGGAAAATACTACCCGAATATACTTGATTGGCTGCGCGACACCCAAGCAGAAACAATTGTCTTGAAGAAAAAGCGTCACACGCAGGTGAACACGTTCAGCGTGAAGATGACGGGGTTGTTGTCAACGCCATACTGGGTGGAGCACCCTCGTGTCGTGATTCGTTATCTTTAAATACGACGCGTAAAACCGACACCGGTGTCTCACCCTTGTTGCTCTGATGACTTTGACTAGAACTCGTGGGCGTTTGGGTAGCTGTTATTTCTGTGTGAACAATACCTTACCGGGTTATGAACGATCATAGACTACGTCTGCTTGTGCTTATCCCCCGAACGCCATGCGCTGTTAACGGGACACACCTACCATTTTGCGGTAGAACGTGTCCCCCACGGAGCATGGGATCCCCGCTTCACCTCAGGCGTTCACTTTCGACCCATGCCAAAAACGATCAACGGTTGTTCACGATCTTGGAAAAATATGTTTAATAGCAATGTGAGGTGATTCATGATCACATGACTACTTCACTCTGCATCGTATGGTGAATCCTGTATCCGCAAATAACTGTCACCTGCCACTTCCAAAGCAGAGTTCCGTTAGCGGAGAGCTTAAAGGCGGCCATGTCGGCAGTACCAACGGGTGGAATGCCCCGTTTCCCATCCACTGTTACTCCCGCCACTACCACAGATCCATAATTTCCCTTTGCTGTTCCAGTAGCATAGTCATATTGGTCTGTGCCGTCATGGTAGACAAACGTGTGCGATATATGTTGGTCATCTAGCACGGAAGGTCGAGGTTTAACACTTGTACGTACGAGTTCGTGGAAGATTGTTCGAAGGCCAAATACTGTATGCAAGGTTAGGTGGCTTAGAAGGTGGCTTAGAGGGATTTCGGGTTAAGGTTGCAAACGTGATTCAACAAAGCGTAAAGCCCTGATACACACAGCGGAGCACCATATCTACCTTCCAGCCAGTGGTTTTCGCCGACATCCTAAAGTCAAGATGAAACGTCGCTCTAGCATGCCGGGGAGAGATTAACAGGGTAGCGGTTTCAAGGTCTCCTGAGCAAATGAAAAACAAAAAAAGCAGAAGTCTCGATCTCACGACAATGACGACCGTAACGTACGGACGAAGTCGTTAATAGAGGTGCGGGATCGTATGTCCCATTGTTTTACGGGGAATGTATATACACAGTGTGTATATCGCCAATTTGAATATCGGGCCAAAAACAAACAGGCTGGTGGCCGTGAACCCAGCTCTGTACAACAGAAGAAACACGAAATATAGCAGGGTGCATTAAACGATAGGCACTCATAGGATGCAAACCATTTACTGCAGTACTGACGCGTAATCCGGCAGAATAGACGGTCGGACTACTTATTTCTTACCTCAAAATGCCACAACAAGCTACCGTTAGTATCACGTTTGAAAATGTGGGAATCGCCATTGCCAAAGCCGGCCAGGACGACAGATCCGTCCTCGTCCATGACTGCGGCATCGATTATGTCATCGGCAAAGCCCGCAGTTCCATTATGTTAATTGTCAACAGAGTACGCGGGTACGCAACGCATGACAAAATATACGAGGGAAATATACTATATGCGTAGATGGTGTATAGCACAACTGGTGGAAGGGCGTATACAGCTCATAAGCGCGGCTTCGAGAGCGAACGAAACCGGCTGCAGTTTGTACCGCATTCGACGGGCAAATTGTGCATCATCAATAGGGTGGAGTTGATACTCCCGTCTATCCTCGTTTTGACATCGATACTTACTCTCTGGGCACTTTATTAGCTTGAGAAACCCTATAAATTATACCGATTTCATCCCTGCCATATGTGACGAGGCTATCTAAGCATTTGAAGATGCACGGTCTATAGACAACACCTTTACCCATTCCCTGTACGCGTTTAGTCGGTAGCCCGATTGATTATTATCAATGTGAAACCATTTGCAACTCTTTCCTTCCTGTATCAGCGGGGTTCGCGGCGCTGAAATATAACACTTGTTCATCTGCCGACCCTGGTTCAGTGCATTCGGCCATACTGGTTTGAGTTCAAACATTACACAAACTTAGCCGATGGATCAAAAGGTGATGGGCATTCGGTTGTCTCGTACGGTCAAGATGTAGCCGCGATGCAGCAGATCGGTAGCTGACACGACCATCGCCGTTGAAACCGTTTATTATACGGTCGTGATGTAGCCGAACGGAACTCGACGCTCATTTCTTGGCCCTTGAAGGCGTTGCAGAGATATGTCAGACATACGCACTCATAGTCTCGACATCAACCGTTGGCAATGTGGACTCGGCAAACATATTTCAAATGATTAAAGCTGACTAAATCAGTGCACAGGGAAATTCTTCCATACGTCCGTGACACACAAGACTAATTTATGGCACCCGCTTTCAACTCGTCGGGTGAACAACATATGACCTTCGGAGTGCAGCAGGTCGATAATGTACACGCATTTTCGTCCCATATATTCGCGCTCCCACGTGGCCTCCACGGTGACTATTTTGGGACACAGCTATTTCCAAATGTTTCACCCTGCACTCAACTACAACATCACCATCAATGAAACGCAATGTTATCACGATTGGCATTTGCGCGGTCGAGACGATACTCAGCAGAGTGCGCGCACAATCAAGCTGTCTAGCTTAATATACCCACCAGCTGTCAGAGCGAACTTACACTGTGTCTATCGCTCCGTAAATCTTTGGGTGCTTTGTGCACAACGAGTGGACTCGTGTTCGTCGGGTTCCGAACTCTACAGACGAACGTGTAACGAAGCGCAAGTGTGAACAATGCCAACAACAGTCCACATTTGGCGTCACCGAAACATTTATTCAACAGATGTGGGTTTGTTAGTTGATACATATTATCACGTCCGAGGCACTTGGTATCAGTTTATCCATCGGTTAGCGAGTGAAGAGCCGTGAAGTTTGATATTCCTGTTCATTGTCGTTTGTTCCTGACTTAATAAGCTACGCTCGGTGCTTCCGACGAGTTACTCATTGAGTACAGGAGTACCGCGGGTATAAAAAAAGATTTTGAGGGTGTATATGTCACCGACCCACGGTGTGTTATATAAATTTATACATAATGCTACGGTACGGTGCAGCCGCTGCTAAATAGTCTCGCAATCGTACAAGAATAACGCTCGTAAGGTTCGCAGTGCGTTTGAATGTGGTCTAACATATGTACGCGATGCGGTGCGGTACCGTAAAAATACGTTCGTGATTTGTAGCCACTGGGAACGCTGGAAAGCAATCAAGTCGACTACTGGCTCATGCTACGATACAAGTGCACCATATGTTTTCTGAGCTTCTCGCTTGACCAGGTATATACATAAACCGAAACATCGATGTGGAGGAACATGAAAAGTGCTACACGATGAGTAATCCCATGGCCTAGGGACACAACGAAACATATTGCGACAAATAAATGGAATTCTGAAAATGTTGGGTTCAAGAGCCCCGTCATTCAGACGAAGGTTTCGCCAAAACGTTCCACGTCTATCGTAGCACGCGTCTACTGCTCGTTACCGTAGTCCTAGTCACAAAGAACACCAGTGGTGGTCCGTCAAGAAAACGAAACACTTTGAGTACTATTCCTATACACTTCGCACCGCCCGTGTTTTTCGTGCCTCATCTCCACCGACGATTTTCATTGCCATCCTTGTTTGAGTGCGACACGTGGCCTTTACGGTAAATGTCGTTACGGACTACTGGGTAGGATTTATTCGCGATCTCCTGCGTCCCAAATAATGTTTTTTACGAGCTAAGGACTATATCCCCCAAGTAATGTTCCCCTTTCGTTTAATATGGTCACGCAAATAAAACACACACAGGGTAAAAGCACTCTAATTCACTTCATCGGAGCTCATCCAACAAATCAAATCGACACGTTAAAAACAATACTGTTGTCTGCTCCAGGTTGGTCCTCTATCAGTTGTTTGGACTATGTATAGTTCTTGGCAATAAATCTCAAATCGAACGAATTATGAGGTAAACCTATGCCTGGTATTATATAATTATGTATGGCAACTCGCTTTCACGTACCTCCCACGTCCTCAGGGGGGTTCCGTTCGGGTCCAGCTTGACGGCTGTCCAATATGTACTGCCGGCAATACTGGAGACGGTAGTTCTATTGGAGTCAGCTGTTCGGCAATACACCACAAACGCAACAGTAATTGTATGATGCTTCGCCTTTCGTGATAAACTGGGCCTTCGAACTAGAGTGTGGGTGGCGTTACACACCGAGACGGAACAATTTTCGACGGTGTACTCATGGGTGCCCAAGGAGTTTTAAGCGACACCAGTCCTTGCCTGTCGCATCACCCAATCTTTCTGCGAACTCTCACTGCTTTCCGATGGCATTTCTCAGACTCTGTGCCTGGCGCATGATGTAACCATGCGCCTGAACGTTTCTCCTCCATACATAATCAGTTTAACATTCATACATTACCCGACGTCCATGAGAAATTCTGCCATCCACCTAGCATCGGCGGTACCGACACAGGATTTGGAAGTGTAGTGGAAGTACTATCGCTGACCAAAGCACCACCAGTACGAACAATCCAGGCCCGAACGCCCTCTACAGTCGCATCGCTGTGAGTATGGAGTAAACATTCCCGTCGTAATCCTACGGCTTGCACTCGATATTTTGGCGGGGCACGAAATTGTCCGTCTGAAAAAACACTGGGGAGTTTCCAGCGGACCCCCTACTTCCGTGTCCGTTCCTTGGATGTCATAACGTATTTTACGCCAACTGCGAATACCGACATGTAGTTGACCTGCCGAAACAGATGATCCGTCCGATCCCAGCGCTACCGCACTCATGTCATCATCTGTAGACGTCCCACCCTGAGGAAAGGGTGTCAGAAGGGAAAATACAGGCGCAGACAACCGTGTTCTTCCCCGAGATACTACTTCAAAGAAGCAAATTGGAAACGGTGGCTTTTCGAGAACAAGCCATTATTCGCGCGCGATCTTTGTCTACGATGGGAGAATGTCGGGGTTGTGCCGTCGGTGTGCTGGCACTTCAACACCTGCCGTGACTTGGGGAGAGTGTACTAGTCGTGTGCACTACCTAAACGTTAACGAAAGTCTGCATGCAATATTTATACCTGCAGTAGTGAATTTTGGTTTGCGACATAGACGTGCGTAGCATGCTCTTTTGCTGCGGCACAGACACACGGTTTGGCGATAGACCACACGTTATGGCAGACGACGGTACATGGGAACGTTGGTAGGGCTACCAAAATCCTCAATATTGCGCTTAGTGAACTCATGCGATAATGTATCTGCCTCACCCCAAAGCGGGCGTTAAAAAACTGTGGGAACGCAGCAGAGACACCTCTACTACGGGACGAGTCACGAAACAATTCACGGTCAGTGTCGAGGCGTGCTCCACATCTCACATGTTCCATCCGAGTTCGAGTTACTACTCGAGGCTCAGCATACCGAACGACAATGCTTCCGTTGACAATCTCGTCCAGATGAGGGGTAAGAGCTAACCGTCAGTGTTGTCAGACATGATGTTCCGGCCGTATCGAAAGCGAGCTTAAGCATCGAAGGAAGCACTATGTCTTTGAAATAATTCCAGGAAGACACGATACTCCTCTCAACACACCAATTAAACGCCTGAGCTCACCTTTTCGGCCTCGCATTGATTTAGTGGTTTGTGGCCAAGCCACACCTTGCCGCAGACCGTTCTCATCCGGTTGGTGTTTTGTGTTGGAAAAACGGCACGTAGTTCCGTCTCGTTAAGCACCAAACTTGGTCAACACTTTTATTCAGGCGGAGACGGGGGGGGGCTCTCATACCTGGCGCAGAGTATAGGACTTCCGTTCTCACACAGGACACAGGTTTCATTCTTACTAAAAGGTGAAACCGTTTAAACATTGCCAACACAGGGAACGAACTATAAATGATAAAGCCCACACCAGAATTACCGGACATTTTGATCAACTACACTTAG
This sequence comes from Saccharina japonica, assembly GCA_008828725.1. Lineage (NCBI taxonomy): Eukaryota > Phaeophyceae > Laminariales > Laminariaceae > Saccharina > Saccharina japonica. The sequence continues at coordinate 258,411 of MEHQ01003992.1, forward strand.
TAACACACGGGGTGGATAGGGCAAAACAGGGGCCTTAGCCCATAGTCTACGTTTGTTTAGCCTGCGTACATTATAACAAACGGGGTGGATAGGTCAAAACAGGGGCCTTAGCCCTTAGTCCACGGTGGTCAAGATTTGATTTTCTTAACGAGTTTCGAGTACGGCATACCTTCCGGCCACGTGTGTGGATTTCGCCTACACCAATAGAGACCCATTTCGGATCTCGGAAGAAGAAAACTGGGTAATCAAAATCCTCAACGAAGAACCAAGATGCCACCCAATCCATCGGAGCATCAACGTCTGGAGTCACTGGATCATCAATATCGGGGACATCTGGGATCCCCGGACCATTAGCTGGATCATCATCATCTGGTAATACCGGATCATCCGCTGGATCATCGTCATCTGGCATCACGGGAGCATCAGCTGCGACATCACCGCCTGCTGCACCACCGGGCGTGTCCGCTCCCCGAAAGCTGTGTCTGACTCGCGCCTCCACCCGAGCCGAGTCCAAGACGGACAACAACGGGACACACCGTCAGCTGAAGGTGGTCCACACGCTAACAACAGCGGAAGGACAACCACGGGGAAATCCAGGGACAGGATCTGCAGAATCAGCACATGGAAACTAAGAGCCACTGGCGACTTCGGCCTTCGTGTACACCCGCAAGCCAACTTCAGGTTTCCTCTTCTTCCTGAACAAGTGCTCATCGACATCGGGACCAAGAAGCAGACACTGACTGCTTGATCAACAGTGGAGTCGGGACAGAAAAGGGCACTCAGTTTGAGAGAAAATAATGTACCTACCTCTCCAACTTCAACATACTAAGGTGAGCATATAATCCTTATCCTGAGCTAAGGATAACGGACCAAGCACATCGGACGACCACCAACGTCTATACCATCAAGGTCGAGCCACTAGAAGCGTGAAATGCATTTTCTCCCATATCGAAGCTGTATAGTGTTGCATGTTCTTTTGTACGGGACGGGCAGACATTAAATTCCTTGGTCAACGAACTGATCACTCGAAGTTTTTGTTCTTACGTTGTTTGGTAGCGTACCCCGCCCATGTCCCCTGCAGTGCAGTAAAAACCGGGGTTGCGGAAGATTGCGATATATCGTAGTCAGTAAGTACCCAGTAAGGGTGCATCGTGACCAAGTAGAATTGGCATTTTTGATTGGATAGTTGAATATCAATATAACTGCGGCATCTCTGGTACTGCGGGATATATGACAGAAGAACCCGGAACCTGTACGAGTACAAACGAGAGATTAGGATACACGAGGGGTGGTTTCTCTCTGAAAACAGTATATCTTGTTGCAGCTTTAAACAGCTGGCATTGTCCATGTGTTCCTTTTTTTGTTTTATGGGCGGCAGAAATATTGCTGGGCTGTTCACTGCTAATATTTTTGCGGAATGATGAACAGACTAACTGTTTTAGTATTATAACATCTTCTATTCCATTGTCGTTTTCACTAACTGGAACATAGTTCACATCTGATGATTCAAGTATTATTATGGACGGATAGCTTAAATTGCATAAATCACGCAGAAAGACGTACAGTAGCAGAGCAAGATGTTTTATATCTACTTGTTTTGTGTAACCCCCCGGGTATCGTGCAGAATGAGTCAACTCTCAGCAAAGCATGTTGGGTATTTTCCTCGCAACGACTAGTATCGTTGTTGTGTGCATGTTTCGAAATATGTCATGTAACGCAGAAGTAACGAGCACGTTGTTGCAGAGTAGAACTTTCGAAATTCAATTAAATCCGATGTGTTAACGCATCGAGGGGTCGTGTTAGAGATGACACCTATTATAGCATTAGTCGGTATCATAGAGTCGCTGCTGGATAACACAAGGTTAAATGCTACAACGTATCATAGCTCGTACTAAATCAGTAGGCATTACTTCTCTAGGAGTAAGTGATCTGTTCTGTACCACAGTTTTCATGTGATAACAGTACCAGTATGTAACAGAAAGTCTTATGTTCTTGTATGCACTCGTACACATACCAAGTACGCTCTGATAGAATATAGCCAAGCTGCGGTACTCATAGCGTACACAGAGAGCAGCATCATAGCACAGCATAGCAATTTGTAAGACAGCACAGTATGTCAAGTACACAGAGATACACACCAGAGGTGTGTAGTAGCCTAAGCTCTGTCATGAGCATCATAGAAGAATCGTACGTACGTACACGGCGGATGTATCAACCGGACTGTCATGGTTCACGTCGAGTACAGTACCACGTGCATCGCACACGCTCTTACTCCTCTTCAGCTCTCTTCTATACAACATGCTCTCCACGAGCTATTATCTGCTGGACATAATCAACTAAGGCCTGGGGTCACCTTCATCAGCTTCTTGTCTTGTCTTCTCTTTGCGGCTTCTCGTACCAGCTCACCTCACAGTGAGCCTCGCCCTTACCTCTTTGTTAGGCTGTGTCTTGTCGGACATCGACAAGCGGGTGTAAGCGTACATATCAGTCACGCGCTGATACACACGATACAACTACATCCTGAATAGTGTCACCCGAAGATAACTTTGAGACTTTTGTAGGTACAATGGAGCGCAGGCGCAATATCAGGCTGGCCAGGAGCCGGTTCCGATGTACATTACGCAGTGTACCTATAAATGGCTCCAATTGCGTAGGTATACCTATGTTTGGCTAATGCCGAAAAACAACTAAAGTGTCGTGCTTCTCCCAGAGGAGATGCAGCAGACAATAAAAATCAAATGAAATGAAACGAAACGAACTGGTATGAAGAACATCGTAGTAAACAGAGCAACTAAGAACGACAGGAAAGGACAGGCAACGGGAGCACACCAAAAAGCACCTTCCAGGAAGCCGAGGCAAGTTTGCACCCGTAGTACAGACAGGTCTGGTACCTTGCTACCCTGTCTGCCGTCTCCTTCCTGATTTCGTCCACCACGGTTTCGCCACGAACCGCCGTCCCCCCCGTCTCCATTCCCTCGGGCGCCACCCATGCGACGGATGCGTGGCGCTTCCTACTCGGTACCGTTTCGTTTTCGTGCCACACACGAGAGTCAAGGAAAGAGAGGAGAAAATGGACGTTGGACGCCACAACGAAATCCCAGCGTCCTACGTAGCTGCATCTGCGCCGAGTACACCCATTCAATTCGAATATATTCGCTCATATATATGATTGTGTTGTATATTCGAACATTCCTTTGATGGTTCCGCTCGACATAGCATCCAATTCCTCTGTATTATATATGTGTGATATAGCAGGGCCCCGTGGCCACCTGCGTAGCGCTGTGCTCTGCTGCACGCTGCACAGCTCACCAGCTTAAAATATAAAACGAAAACAAACCATGGTTCTTGGTTCCGTTCTACAGTATGTGGAGGCGGTATTTGCCTGGGGATAGGGCACGTAAATAGTTTCCTCTGAAAATAAATAATTACCTCCAGCCCCATTAATTTCGTGTATTTACCGCTACCGGGAAACACGCATCCCTGCCAAGTAGGCTCTTCCCCTCCATCCCCACTACGGTATGGGTTGATACAACCACATACTTCTAAAGCCATCAATTCCCAGCATTTATATAGAACTACTGACGACGCAGGCGACACAGCACGAAGTGCTACGCCTGGCATCTTCCAATGTGTATCGCTCGAGCCCCCGGTGTGGCGGGAAGCAAGTTTCCAGCGGGGACTGTGTGGATCCTGTCCTTGTGCCTGACTCTCAACATGTACACTCTGGTCAACCTGTTTCCCTATGTCGGTGTCATGGTCCAGGACCTCTTGGAAGTGGAAACAACGAATGAACTGGGTGAGCTCCTTCTTGATTGGATTTTTTTGTTTTGTCTGTCATCCCTTTCATTATCTTCGCCTTTCTTTTCTCTCTGCTTTCCAGTTGTAACTCAGATCTAAGGCCACAGAGTAGGTTTTCTTCTTTCCCGCCCCCCGCAACGGTTTTCGCCTTCCATTTTTATCGCGAGAATACTTCGTTCAGCCTTTTCTTACCTCGTCGACTCTCGTCGAATTGTGCCTACGTAGGCAATTAGTATCCGAGTATAGATGGCGTGTTCGGCTCTCGATTGTAACCAGCGGATTGCATGACGACATATGCTACATATGAATACATACGTACAGCAGCACACGACAGCAGTAACCAATTCAGAACTGGTCCCATGTATTTGGGGCAACTACTTGGAATTAGTTTGGGATAAGTTTTTCAGTTCTGAATGGGTTAAGAATCTCAGACTGAGAGTTACTGAAATCAATTTATTTATAGCTAACTTAGTAAGCATTTTTGCTCAACTCGACGAGAATTTATCGAGGGCATTAGCCAAAAGTAGATACACCTACGCACTTCGAGCCATTTATAGGTACACTGCGTAATGAACACCGGAAAAGGCTTACTGGGCCGCCTGATATTGGGCCTGCGCCCCATTTTTGTTTTTTTTTTCCATCCCATATATTATCTTCGCACTTCTGTCTTTCTCCCTCCCTACGAGTAGTCGTGAGTCAGATCCGAGATCCGGGGTCACAAAGCAGCCTCCTCTCCCTCCTCCCCCACTACGGTTCTTGCCTTGATATTTATCGCGCAGAGGGTTCAGCCTTCCCAACGCTCGTCGATCTTCATCGGATTTTGCTAACTCACGCTCTCGCGCTTTCAGCTAGTGAACATATTTTTTCGCGAGAAAAAGTCCCTACGAGCATGCACTCGGGGGGGCTCGAACTCGCGACCGTGACGCTATCAAGCTTCGTGGTTACCTGTTAGCCCACCGGGCCCATTGTACCTATAAATGGCTCAAAGTGCGCAGGTATACCTATTCCCGGCTAGTCAGTTTGCGTATCACCTTTTTTTGGCTTCCACTGTACCTATAAATGGCTCAAACGGTCACTTTTGTTTAACTGAAATATAGACAGACGGCCACACCAGATGCCGGGCCTGTCAACCAGCCGACCGTACCTGTCAACCAGCCGACCGAACCTGTCAACACAAACGCCCGATATTACTGCCAAACAGTACGAACGCAGGTGACGCCGGAGACAACACAGGTCACCTATCTAACTGGATGCCCCCGGCCTTTTTGGATTTAATACCAATCCACATATACGAAGTTCTTATATTTCTTCGTGAAGCTCAGCTTTTTTCGTCTTCTTATTGTGCCCTACAGTAGTTCTTAACAGAGGTATTATACGTACTCGTACAGGTCAAGTAGCGAAAGTACGCTTGTGTAATGTTAACACCAGTATAATACAAATAAGAGTGAATGTAGTGGTGAATTGCTTACTACCGCCGCCACGCCCCATAATGCAGCAGCTAACTCATCGTTTACCCATACCACAATCTCTGGAGCAGTGGTGGCGTGGGCATCGGGGCTACGCTAGACGTGCTCATATCACAGATAATGCCGGATTTTTCCGGTCGAGAAAGTGGAATCACGTTATGCTCTACTGGTGGTATGCCATCTTGTTACTTATGGGTAGGGATACTACGCACTGCGCTGTGGAACATACAGCCGTATAGGAACAACGCGAATAGTCTCACCGCCACAAAGCTCGGAGGGCTTTCAACGCCTGGCCAGCCCTCCTTATTGTTTGGCTCGCTGTATCCCTGGCGGAGCCAGATCACCCACACGAAGCCGACTCCTCTCGCCATTCAACAAGTGTGTGTGTGTGTTCTTCACATTAAACCTTCCTTTCTACCCGTCGACATCCAGCACACCCAGTGTCCGTGCCGATTCTTCATCCTAAAAAGCTACCAGTTCTGTGGTCACAAAACTACGACACAGAGATACTACGCTCAGTGCAGTAAGCAGAGCAGACAATGCAATGCCATATACGACGGGCAAGACCTACCCTGCTAGCAATCCAGGTGCATGCAAGAGAAAAAAGAGAAAAAAGAAAAAAAAAGCGAAAAGGAAAAAAAATAAAAAGTAAATATACTGAATCAAATCAACAATCAAGCAACCAAACAAAAGCATGACAAAATAAATGAAAGAAAGTGTCGTGCTTCTCCCAGAGGAGATGCGACATCCAATAAAAAACCAAATGAAATGAAACGAAATGAAATGAAATGGACCGAAAAACAGCGCCAACAGAGCAAGACTAAGAACGGAAGCCGACTCCTCTCGCCATTCAACAAGTGTGTGTGTGTGTGTGTTCTTCACATTAAACCTTCCTTTCTACCCGTCGACATCCAGCACACCCAGTGTCCGTGCCGATTCTTCATCCTAAAAAGCTACCAGTTCTGTGGTCACAAAACTACGACACAGAGATACTACGCTCAGTGCAGTAAGCAGAGCAGACAATGCAATGCCATATACGACAGGCAAGACCTACCCTGCTAGCAATCCAGGTGCATGCAAGAGAAAAAAAGAGAAAAAAGAAAAAAAAAGCGAAAAGGAAAAAAGAATAAAAAGTAAATATACTGAATCAAATCAACAATCAAGCAACCAAACAAAAGCATGACAAAATAAAATAAAGTGTCGTGCTTCTCCCAGAGGAGATGCGACATGCAATAAAAAACCAAATGAAATGAAACGAAATGAAATGAAATGGACCGAAAACAGCGCCAACAGAGCAAGACTAAGAACGACAGGAAAGGACAGCCAGCCGGAGCATACCAAAAGTACCTCCGAGGCAGGTTTGTGCCCGTAGTACAGGCAGGTTCTACCAGCTAGTCGGTCTGGTACCTACTATGTTTGCCGTCTCTCCCCTGCTTCCGTCCGCCGTGGTTTCCCTACGAACCCCCCACTCTCCGTTTAGCAAGCCGCAATTACCCCGGGCATATATATGACTCGCAATCGTCATACCTGTACATTATCGTCCCCATATAAACTCACCCACGTTTGCTATGGAATGTTGTTCCGGACAGAGCCAACGGCTGCGTGGCGTTTTTGTTTGTTTGTTTTTTTCCATCCCATTCCTTATCTTCGCACTTCCGCCTTTCTCCGTCCCTAGTCGTAACAAAGATCCGGGGTCACAAAGTAGGCTCCTCTCCCTGCTCCCCCACTCGTACGGTTCTTGCCTTGGTTTTTATCGCGAGAAAATTTCAGCACTTTCTTCCCTCGTCAATTTTCGTCGATATTTGCTTACCCACGCTATAATATGCGCTCTCGACAGTGTGTGTCATTTGAGAATAAAACCCTCCATGGGGAGAATCGAACCCTCGACATCCGGCCCTACAGGCTTCGTGGCTACCAGTTAGACCACTTGGGCGACCGGCTTAGACCTCCTCGACCGTACGATATAACGCTGTACACGTATATATACCGAAGTTGCTCCTATTATATAGGGCAATGGTCATTTGGGGGTATACCCCCTGGTTTTACGGCCATTTGGGGGTATCGGCAAAACGCGCCGGCGGAACGTGCTCCCGCGGGCCCAAACAGCCTCAAACGATTCCGAAGCCCTGGCGAGATGCCCGAAGCCCATGCCAAGCACGCACACAACTTTGTTTTTTTTTTCAGGCACTGTCCTTGGGCCTAACGGGACGGGGGCACGAGGGGACAACGAAGTCCCCCCTTTGACCACATCTTGGGGGGGATAACCCCACTGTACTACTAAGATTTATCTACTCCCCCCATTGACCACTTTTTTCACCCCGTTTGACCAAACATACCCCCTTTGACCACTCGACGGCCTCAAAAACGACTACAGAGTACGTATCCACGTCACGCCAACACCCGAATAGACTCACGGGCGGAACATCCAGAACTTGCGAGTAATCGGGATCGTTTGCCTCCCAAGAAATATCGCACAACTATACAAATCAAATCTTATAGACGATATGAAGATATCGGCTCTCTGAGAAAACATGACGGTGATG